>CAIGRB010041097.1:86128-99904 GCA_903798255.1 Fraxinus quadrangulata
TGTCAATTGTGTAAAAGATTTGATAAAACTTTGGGTATATATAACATGGCCTTTTAAGATTTGGGTGGATATGTATGTGTGTGTGTGTGTGTGTGAGAGAGAGAGAGAGAGAGAGAGAGAGTATAATAATAATATTAAAAAATAAATTGTGACTTGATTTTTGTATAAATAATTTTTAAATTTGATTTTTGAAATTAGAAGTTAAAAAGCATGGGTAGATCTAATTTTCACAATCGGGATTGTTTTTCAACTTTGCATTTCATAAATAAGATTTTAAATTTCATTTTTTATAATTTATGTTATAGTCAATTATTTAACATTTATTAAATAAATAGTATATTATTAAGGGTCTGTTTGTTTCCAATTTTCAGCTCATTTCAATTGATTTTCCTATCGTTACAAATCAATCCAGTCGACATTTTTTTTTTTTTGTGCCTCTCACAATTTATCCAAAAGTTTGAAAAAAAGGGTACAAAATTAATTTTTGTTGACAAATAATTGCTCCCAGACAGCTCCTAAACACCTCTCTCTTCCTCCCCCACTCCCCATCCTCTTTGTTCCCTCACTCAACACCATTGACTGCATCTAATCCTCAACTCTCTAATCTTTCATATGGTGCCACATCATCGTGTCTGACAATTATGTTGCAACTCTTAACAAAGTGCTTGTATGCTGTAGGTCTTCGAAGCAACGGAAGACGGACCATACGGTGTCCAATGGAGCATTTATTTGCCGGATCACGGCGGAGTAGCGCTAGTTTTGGCCCATGGCGTATGTGTGAAAGCAAGCGTTTATTTTCTGTTGTTTGCATGTGTTGTTCCTAAAATTTGTTTTGACTGATGTAGATTTAAGGTTTAAATGTTGGGTGATTTGGTGATTTGGATTTGGATCCAGGGTTTTGATTGTTTTAATTAGAAAGTAGAGTGTATTTGATTGGACTAATCAAGAATGTATTCAACGTGTAGATCACTTTGTATTTGGTTGACTTGATTATGATTTCAACTTTGTTTATTACTTTTAACTTCCGCAGTTTGAACTCTAAACTCTATAGAGACTACACGTGATTGAGAATGAGAAATATCTGTTTAAAAAATAATTATACACAAAATCAGTCTATATGACACTAATGTTTACAATTGACAATTAGTGATTAATAATTTTTTTTAAAATTTTAACCAATTGTAAGCAATTATTTCACTATCACTCGAACAATGCTAATGCTATATAGCAACGCACTTACTTCAAAACTACAAATAAAAAAACTGCAAGAAATCGTTTTTTATCACATATGGCTATTGACATAAATTTCCGTATGAACAAGCCAAAATCCAAGGAGTCTCTTTTTGGTGCTCGGCCCAAAGAAGATTTGTTAAGGGATACTTACAAAAATACCTTTAAAATTATGAATTTTTTAAAAAAAATCATATGAAAAGCTTTTAGGAAGTAAAAATAACCGTGTAAAATGAAAAAGTGACACAATATCACTTTTTTTTATAAAAATTGTCACTTTTTTACTTTTTTTAAAAAAATGACACAAACTCAAAAAAAAGTAACAAAACTAAAAAAAAGTGACATTCTCAAAAAGTAACACAAACTCAAAAAAGTGAGAAATATCAAAATAGTACAATCCATTTGTGCAGCACCAATAACAGCACGTCTAGGTCAATCCACATGCTGATTATGTTAGGAAAATATAATATATTATTTCATTTTTTTTTATCTTCTTAAAAAAGTGACAAAAACTTAAAAGGTGACAAAAAATTAAAAAAAAAGTGACAAAATTAAAAAAAGTGACACAATTTCACTTTTATAAAATTGACGAGCAACTTTGACATCTCTAGATTATGCATAAAATTAAGTAAGTGACAGTGTGACACAATCTCACTTTTTTTTATTAAAAAATTGATTTTATTAGTAAAAAAAGTGACCAAAAAATCAAAAAAGTAATAGAAAATAGTGACAAACACTATAAAAAGTGACCAAAACTCAAAAAAAGTATATCTTTTTTTATCACATTTTAAAGTTAAGTGTCACTTTCTAATTAAAAAGTGTTAAAAAGTTATGTTTCTCATTCAAAAAAGTAATGAAACCCCAATTACTTTTTTGAGTGAATTGTATTACTTTTAATTTAAAAAAGACATATAATATCACTTTTCATTAAAAAGTGAAGTGAAATACAATGTCACTTTTATTACAAAGTGATATTCGTCACTAAAAAAAGTGACAGAATTTTTTTTTTAAAAGGTGATAGAAAAAGTGACATGAATTAAAAAAAAAGTGACAAACGTTCAGAAAAGTGATAAAAAAAAATCGCTGACATTCGAAAAAATAACAAAATACCAATAAAAAAAGTGACAAATCATTCATTCACAACTCTTCTTCTCACAAAATCTTACAAACAATCATAACCCCTAACTTTCAGTTCCAAAATAAGATAAAATCACACAAACTTATCTTCTATACAAATATGCAAGAATTGAGTTATTGTCCACCAAGAACCACCAAAATCTTACCACAAATCTTAATATGAACTATACAATAACCAAAATCATACCACAAATCCTAACTAGAACTATACAATGAAAAGGAACATCATTCCCTTAATAGTTTTCACCAAGGAATCTCTCTAATACTCTCTGTTTTTTTGATAGTTGTTGTTCATTTTTATTTTTTTTCTTTTATGAGTTTTGTGATATCTGCAATCACATAATTTTTCATTCACGATGTTGCATTGTTTCGTTGCAAAAGATCTACATTTCCTCGAATTGTTGTACTGTCTGATGCTCTTCCCCCTTTGCGGCTTCCTATGCCATTCCTCTCTATATTTGTCCTTGCATAATCTCTATCACGATACCCGTCCCTGTCAGCTGAGTCACTTGTATGTATAATTCATATTCGTGTTAAGATTTGATTTTTCAATCAGAGATTCATCAATTAATTTAATTTAAACTCATCTACAAAAATATCTGTCTACTGATCTTCTCATTCTGACATGTATTCAGCCAATTGAATCTCCATTTTGCATTTGTACCGTCTTAAATTCTTCCACAGAATACATCCCACTACAAAGATTTGATTTTTCAATCAAACATCAATAAATTTAATTTAAATCCCATTAAGTATATGTAGATATACATACATAGTTTCGGAGAAACAAAGGGTCTTTACCCATAGTTTCCTTTGTTGCGTCTTGCTGGAACCACAAGATCGGCCAGTGCACTTCTTGGCAAATTGCGAGGCCGATCCACCCAGAGATGGCTACAGTTGCGTAGGAGTTGCGACGGATGGTAGAGTTGCCATAAACTTGTGAGAAAGTCCCAATGGTCGACGGTGGTGGAGAGATGCGCCGATATATGCTTGGTAGGCTGTTGGGCCGGATACAGCGGTGGTGTCATCCCTGACATCAAGGTGTTTGTCGACAGAGCTCCACAAACCATGTCTACTATTTTCTGCCTGTTAAGGCAATGAAAATGGAAAAAAGTTGAAGAAACACCACCATGTTTCTCTCTTTACGTTTTGAGGTTTGAGACTTTTAGACGTATTAATTACGTTTTAATTGTTTAATTAGTTTAAAATGGTATTATTCAATATTGTAGCTTTTGGACCGTAGTGGGCCTAATTTCCTCAATTGTTAATCTGAGACACTTTGGGCCAATCTGGGTCAGTAACAGTCTATTTGATCCTTATGCAGAAAAGGAACCATTAAAAGGCCTGTAAATTACCTAAGTGGTCTCTTCTTGTGAACAGCCCAAACAAATTTTTTTGATTTGACTCTTGGGCAAGTCTGGGTTACCTCTGATAGTCCATTGGATAATTTTGCCGAAAGGGGAGTGCAACAAGGTCTTGCCCAACTAAGTTGGATTAGTCCACAGACAAATAAATAGTATAATTTCCACTTACAAAAATAGGAAAAGGTTAGGGGATGAATTGAAAATACTAATTTTTGGTAAATATTACAAAATTACAATATAATTCGACTTTTACAAAAATACAATAAACTACATGAGGAAGAAATATTTTTAGAATAGGGGACTTTATAAATTACCCGAATAAAAAAAATTAATTAAAAAAATCAAACAGTGATGCGAAACATTTTTTTTTTTTAATTATTACTACTAGGATACTGTCTTTTCTTCGAATTATAATCTTATTTTTTTTTACTCTGCACCGTTTGTAACATAGCCCATATTTGATGTTGATTAAATAGTTGATAAAAAATTAAATCAAAATCAATAATTAATTTTAATAACACATTTTACGTGATCCAACCTTTTTTTTTTTTTAATGTAAATCTACTAAAATTTTGATTTTTAGCAACAAAATAAGGAACTTGGAAAAATGCGAATTTTGCAAATTTTTGCCGTGCACTTCTTCATTAGATGTTCATCGTTGTTATGTGGATAAGGAGTTGAAGTTGAATCACCGAGTCCTTCTCAAGGGCCGGTCTTTTTTTTTTTTTTTTGGGGGACGAATTTAAGGAGTTTGTGGAAATGTCAAGTTGAAATGTTTTGTTTGTCCACAATATATTTCCATGTATTCATAGTAATGCAAGGTTGAATTTTTTAGGTTGTTAGTTTAATATATTAGCAGGTGTTTGAAGATTATTTTTGTAGCGAAAAAAAAAAATTGTAAAATTCATAACTTTAAAATGTAAATATTACTTGATAATATAATATTATTCTATTTTACAGAATAATCAAATTTATTGAATAAATTATCATAAGACAATTTCTAAATTTTTTAAAATTAAACATGTTTTTTTGTTGTGAAATAATGAGATAATTATAAATTATTATTTAGCGTTATCATGATTCATATATAAGTCTTATCTAGTGTAGAAATTCTATTTCATTCCAATTGTAACTCTAATTTTAAATCCTATAAATACAGGCCATGATTTTCAATAAAAGATACACTGAGTTTTAATTATTATATTTTCTTCTCTTCTTGTTCTATTACTTTTATTTCATAATACGTTATCAGCACGAAAACTTAATTCTACAAAATTTAGTAAAAGTAGTAATTTTTTTAGCATAATCACATTTCACGTGTCAAAATTAATTTGGTGACATGCGGAATATTTTCATCAATTCATGTCTGTAATTGGTATTTGTAATTGAGAAAAAAAAAATTCTAATCATTCATGCACCCGATTCTGCTACCATCAATTTGAATGTCGCCATCAATTTATCAATCGATTGCAATAGACTTATTTTACAATCCTTTACTTATAAATTCTTTGTTTCAGTCGCCATCATCATAACATGGCGACTTCTTCTCAAACGCTTTTTCGTTTGTATGTATACATGCACCAACCCATTTGGTACATCCAAAACCAACTTTTCTATTTCCGAAAGTTTATCGAGTTCGTACAATTTATTAATTCTGCATCCACCATATACAATTGTGAAGCCACTATTTGTGTATAATTGTGCAACCACCTATTTAATTTTATTCATGTTTATCATTCGATTAATTATTACATACTTATTATTTTTAATGTGTAGGATACTTTATGAACTTATTACCTTTATATTTGTCTATTATAAATAATTTGTTGTTGTTCCTGAAGTAGCATAACATTATAAATTAATATTCGTGAAAAAAATTACTTGCTCATGAAGAGTATAAATTATAATTTCCAATATTTCAGAAGAATATTGATATACTGTTTTTTAAAAAAAGAATAGTAAAATATAACGTGCTCTCGAAGTAGCACATATTTCGATGAAAATATTATTTTAAATTAGTATTTATCCTTGACGGAAAAAACGTAACTTATATCAAGTTGATATTGATTACTTGATATTTAATCATATTTTTGGAAACTAATTGTATTTCTTTTTGCTTTATTGTGTAGTTAAAATAGCAAATATCACAAAACTTGAATTTGTTGTATTTGATATCTAACAAAAACTATTTGTCATTGGTACTCGATGTTAATATCTATCTTATCTCAAAAGGTCTTAGAGAGACAATAAAAGAACGAAACAAAGAATCCCTGCAGGATCATGCAAAAACACTCATCTTCCTTTGTCATCATCTTCACGATGAATTGAAAATTGAATATCTCACTAAGAAAGATCCACAAGTTCTTTGAAAAAAAAAAGTATTGAAAGATTTGATCATGAGAAGACTATAGTCATTCCTAAAGCCTGTTATGAGTGTTGCACATTCGTTTACAAGATTTCAAAACTGTTAGTGAGTACAAATCTCAACTATTCAGAATACGTTCAAAATTGACCTTGCGTAGAGAAAAAATCACTGATGAAGATATGTTGGAGAGAATTTTTTCCACCGTTCACGCCTCGAATGTGTTTATATAGCAGCAGTATCGTGAGCATGGTTTTAAAAGGTACTAAGAACTTATATTTTGCCTGCTTGTGATTGAACAAAATAATGAATTGCTGATGAAAAATCATGGATTACGTCCAACTGATTTTGTACCATTATCTGAAGCAAAATGGTATTACATTTCCTGAAGCAAATACAATATCAAGATGTGGACACAAATTTAGATGTGGACACGAATTTAGACGTGGACGTACAAGTGGAATAAATAATGGGTGAAATAATCAACAAAACTATCAGTAAGAAGACAATAATTTCAAAAAGCACAAAGCAAACGAAAGTAGCACATCAAAAAAGGAGTACGAAAAAAGTTAATTTAGATGTGGAATGAAAGGGCATTGGGCACGTACCTATCGTACAACAAAAAATTTTGTGAATTTCTACCAAAAATCAATCAAGGAAAAAGGAAAAATGGAAACAAATTTTGGTGATTATGATGGTCAAATTGATGTGATTCATTTGAATGTTTCTGATTTCTTTGCCGGTCCAAATGAGAATATTGACAATTTGATTATGGGTGGTGTAATGGAAGATATAGATTATTTTACTTTTTAGTATTTTCTTTCGTTTTAGAAATTCAATTTTCGCAAAAAAATTGAAACTTTATTATGTATTATTAATTTCATAATATTGAATTATATTTACTCTTTTAAGTTAAATTCAAGTTTTTTTTTTATAAATATATCTGTTTCGTTATAGATTCAATTGATTGCCAAGATACTTGCTTGATTGATAGTGTAACTATACATATTATTTTTCAAAACAAAAAATATTTTTTTGACTTAACATTGGTTGAAAATAATGTTAATACGATATCAGATACACCGAATATTATTGAAAGCTCTGAAAAAGCTTGTATTATTTTATCAAATAATACAAAATTATATATTGAAGATACACTTTATTCTAGCAAAATCAGAAGAAATTTGCTATCGTTTCAATGTGATATCCATTGTATAAAAAATGTAATTTTTACTAGACTACTTGCTCAAATCCTAAAATTACGAGTGTAATTTTTCGATTACTCAATCAAGTGCGCATTTCTAATGGAAATGAACAATAAATCTTAACACGGGGAAAAAAAAAAAGAATATGCTGAAGAGAAAACATTCCATTTTAGGTATAGTGCATTAGCTTTTTATGATCCACCAATTGTGTATTTTATCTCATCTCTATATTATTCTGTCCCACTATGAATGCTTACAACGGACAACAAAAGTTTTAGGTAATTGTTGCATAAATAAATGTTGAAATTCGTATCTTTTAAAAATGTCCATTCAGATCTCGAGGTCATCTAAAACGATAAGGATGCATCGCACATATTTATTGATTTTTCATTCAAAAGTAAGTTTGGACAGTAAGTGGGTTTGTCCGAATATTTCAATTTTTGGAATAATTCATTATACTTCGAGTAGTTCATAAATAAAACCATCGCCTTTGTAATTATTGGAATCAAACTCAAATTCTAATCATCGGTTCGAGTTCGGATTTGATTATATCCATAACATTTTTTATATTTATATATATCCTTTTCAATATATATATTTAACACGTTATTACTTGACAATATTTGTTCAAGGAAGAAAATTTAGTTAAGAAATCTTCAAAAAACAAAATAGTGGAAACTAAAAACCACGGAAAAGAGAGAAACTTAAAATGTCAAAAATTAAATTAAAGTTTGAGAAGAAATTATTTTTCTTAATAAATCTTATTCGGTCCATAAATGAGGCATGCTAGAACCTGTAATTTAATCGTGGCAATATTTAAATTATTCTACTCTTAAAAAGAATTGTCGTAAAAAATACTAATTAAATACATGACTATATAATATCAAAAAATTGCAATCCAAATGTTGAACTCGCCTTATTTGAATAAAAAAGGAAAATTATATTTCAAAAGAATCATGACCTCTGGATAACAAAAAAACGTGCACCATTGTCCAAACTATGAATATATCAAAATTCAATAACCACACATTATAAAAAAGTTTTAAAAATATCTTGAGTTTGTAAACAATACAAAAAAGTAAAAAATTCGAATTGTAAAAAATGAATGATTTAATTCATCAACTTACACCACAACCTGGCTTAAACATTTTATTTCCTAAGAAGCCAAAATTGCAAAGATTAATATGTAGTAATCTCCTAAATGCAACAATCATACGCGATAGGTAAAATAATAGAATCCAATCTTGATTTCTTAAGATTGGAGTTTAGAGTTTTAGATAAATTACTATCCAAATTGGGGTTTTAGGTTTTGTAATTTTTTCCTTTTTTTTTACCTAGACTACAAATTGCAAATAAAAAACTATATAAAAAATTGATTTCATTCGAGTACCCACGGTTTTGGTTCAAGAATCGTTCCGAATTCAGTCGATTCTGGATTTTCATTTTTTTGGGAACCGAATCGAAACCTCCAATTTCGATTAGATTTCAATTTCGATTCAAGAGATTCAATTTCGGTTTAAATGCTCAGACATGTTCAAAAGAACATCAGTTACTATATCTTTTAAACTAAATATACTGACACCATACGTTTTTTTACAAGTAGACCATAACTTGATTGCAAGAAAGATTCATAACATTTTTCAATTATCACAAGTATGTCTCTAACTTTTTTTATCATTTACATTTCATTAATTAGATCATTGTCCTCAATAGTGTTTTCAGTCCAAAATTATCTCTGAGAGCAAGTAAAAAGATATATTTGCACATTATATTTTTAAATAAGATAAACAAACAAAATACAAAATTGCACTGTATATTCGTGCCTCATTTTAAAGCACAAAAACCATCAAGCGAGACAATATTTTCTAATTAATGAAAGGTTAAAAGTAAGAACTCGATGAAAAACAGTTAAAGACATAAATATGAAGGCAGAAAAAAGTTAGGAGGGACATTTAATACAATTAAAATGTGACTCATTTGTTAAAAATGTAGTATAAATATAACCACCCTTTTATTACTCCATCTAAACTCTCATCCAACTGATTTATACTCTTGATATTACAATTGACTATTTTTTGCAATGAAAAAAAGTAAATATCATTATCTACCTTAATTCGCCATATCCGATGTGCCAATCATAACCTAAAAGTAGAAGTAAAAATAGAAACAGTAAGCTTTCTTCTCCATCCCCTCGCACAACTTCTTCTTCAAATATTTTATATGTTTTTCTTCTATCTAATCTCATCTAATCGACGTGTTTCTTACACTCTAATAGTTGAGTGCACAACTATTGTAAAACAAATTCTCCATGTTGTTCCACTTGTCCTTTTAAAATATTTTCGATGGCGTCCAACTTATTCGATAGTGGATTCAAAATCATCTCACTTTTGTCTTATAGATTATGGATTAAAGTACCCTAATGCAATTTGTAGGTCATTTGCAATTGTCAGCAAGTATGCTTGATGCTTCCACGCTTTACCCACAAATGTGATTTAAATAATTTGAAAGAAAATTTATTTTTACAAAATCATACCCAAACAAAGTCTAAAGTGTTCATCAACTATGTTTCCTGACCAATATAACAATAATCTAATACTGCACTACTGGCAATGCAATATATAAAATTTGGCTTCATAATTTTTTTTTTAATATTTTGGTATTTAGTTAATTTTAGTTATTAAATACTTTTTATTATTGACTACTAATGGGTGTGCTGTACATAATTATAACCATGTAATATATCTAAAACACAAATATTAATTTGTGTAATTTATGTATTAATTTTTAATTTTGAAAATGGTTTTTGTAAAAACTTATTATTATTATTATTTTTTGAAAAATGTGAAATAATTTTTTTTGAAAATTATGAATTCTCCTAAAATATTATTTTATTAAAAGAATAAATTTAAAAATTCTAAATAGTCATGACACGCCGGACACTGACAAGACACAGCCAACCACATGGTAGGTTATAATTAACTAAGCAGTGCTTGGCTTTGGTTGCCTAGGCGCCGCCTGGTGTTAATTAAATAGGCTATGCTGTTCCTGACCAATGGACCCGGTAAGATGTCGAGTATCATCTAAAATGTCAAAAATTACGTTGACTACATAAATATTCTTACCATTAAATTTGAGACAATTGTCATGCGTTACACTCGACAAGTAATCCGTATGTTGTCTAATCACTCAAGTTTGTTTATAAATAGAGATTCCTTGTGCAAGATTCCTTTTTTTTTTTTCGAGAATGTTTTACAAATACACTTGGCAACGAGTACTTTTCATATAATCTTCGTACAAATTTGATAAGAATTTCGATAAAACGTCCTTAACGCATTTTTGTGATACAATCAATGACAATTAATGTAACAATAAAACTTAAATAACTCTTATCATAAGAAAACAATTTTATAATCATTCGTGTAATTACTCAAAACTTTAGTGACAATTCACGTAATTAATCCTATAAAATACATCCATTGCATAAATGTCTGAACTCAAGGTAACCAATTCCAACTAAACAACTTTTAATTTATTAATTACTTAATTTGTTTCGTAAATTACTTATCCTAGTCCTCATTGGACTAAAATAGACTACAATTAAAATAAATGGCCTACTCCAATTGAAAAGAATCAAAATTTCACTTGATTTAGTACTCTAGTAATATATGCCCTTAGAACATTGGAAATTTACCGAGTCGCCCGGAATCAGACCGGCATATTCCACTTCAGTGCTTTCCCAGAATCTAATTCCAATGGAATATTCGCTTTATTCCCACGTTTTTACCCCAAACGGCCTAAAAATTTAAACACCCCCGTGACCGTCGGATCTTCCCCCACACCTAAACCTCACCAAATCCAACGGCTGATATAATTAACGAGGTTTCTGGAGGGCATATTGTTGGCCCTGCTTTAGCCTACCACAAATTCCGGGCGTAATATTCCTTCGGCATCTAATTTGAATGCTCGAATCCTTTACGAACAGAACCACCATTAGAAAAGGCACCTAACGTATCCATCCCCTATATACGCCACCCGTCCCATCGTATATATCTATATATATATGACACTAAAATCAGATGATTTGAAACCAAGAAACCAGAGAGAAAAAAAAAACTTTCAATTGGGTTCTTGATCGTAGTAAAAAATGGCAGGAATTATGGTGATTTTCGACTTCGACAAGACAATAATCGATATAGACAGCGATAATTGGGTGGTTGATGAACTGGGTGCCACTGATTTGTTCAATCAACTTCTTCCAACCATGCCTTGGAATTCTTTGATGGTAAGTTTCCAACCTTTGATTTACACATTATGTACTTCCGACTTTAACTTAGCAACGTGCGATGCAGTTAGAGTTATTACGGGTTTAAGGTAGAAGTTGTCGACATAAGTTATACATTGTACATATGCAAACATGTTGATATGATTTTTTTTTTTTTTTTTGCTTAATGGGTTCTTGAAATTGTTTCTTATTACAGGACAGGATGATGAAAGAGCTTCATGCTCAAGGGAAAACCATTGAAGACATTGAAGATGTACTAAAAAGGGTTCCAATACATCCCAGAGTAGTCCCAGCCATCAAAACAGCTCATTCATTGGGGTAAATTTTGCAGAATTTAACATCATGCGGTTTTCGATATGTTTTATTGATAGAATTCAATGGAAATTTTCTGTTTTAGGTGTGATTTGAGGGTAGTCAGTGACGCAAATCTCTTCTTTATTGAAACAATCTTGAATCATCTTGGAATAAGGGAATGTTTTACTGAAATCAACACAAATCCAAGCTACGTAGATGAAGAAGGAAGGCTAAGAATTTTCCCTTTTCACGATTTTCATTCATCTTCTCATGGCTGCAATCGCTGTCCTCCAAACATGTGCAAGGTATATACTAATTTCATCCAATATTTTTCTTATTTTGGATTATACTCAATATTCAATCCCAAAAGAAATACCAAGTGCTTTAATTTCGATAAGAGACGAGAACAAGAAAGTTGAACAAAAATTAATGACACGTACAAAGGAAAATATCACGGGTTCAATACACGGGGACACTTTTTTCGACTTAGCCAATTTCATTGGGACGCTTGTCCCCCATATTAACCATATGTTTTTCCTTGTACGTGCATGCAGCAGGACTCATGTCAACAACTTTATTACTAAATCCCAGTTCAAGTACTAAGTTTTATGCCTTTTATTTGTCTAGAATATGCTGAAATGGGAAAGGAATTTGATTTATTGTTTTTTAATTCTGATTATGACCTAATTCAACTCAAAATACCTACTTATCCTCGTTAATTGATTAATATTAGCTCAAAAAGGACAATTTTGGAAAGATGGTCACACATTAAGAACAAATCAGTATATTTTATTTAATCATGTTTTTTATTTTTTGGGTTTGTTCTAAGCAGGGCAAGGTTATAGAGAGGATTCAAGCTTCTTTAGCCATAGAAGGGCAGAAAAGAATAATCTATCTTGGCGATGGAAGTGGCGACTTTTGTCCGATGTTGAAGCTTAAAGAAGTAGATTACTCGATGCCGAGGAAGAATTTCCCGGTTTGGGAACTGATATCGAAAAATCCCGGCCTCATAAGAGCAGAAATCCACGAATGGACTGATGGGGACGAGCTAGAACGCGTTCTGCTAAATCTTATCAAGAAAATTACAATTCAAGACTCAGTTCAGTTGTTATCGGTTGATTGCAAGTTCGAGACTATTCCCATGGCAGTTCATGAGCCATTGATGCCTGCCCTCCCAGTTAACCAGTAGTGTGATATTGTAAACTTTCTGCTACAGCCTCTGGCAAAATGTTGTTGCAAGTGTATTAGATTCTTATAGTCAACATAAAACATTTTTAGTCTAATTTTAATTGGAAAATGGTTTTTAGTAGCATGGCCTTCATGAAATAAAAAAACTCACTTATTCATCGTATGTTACTTGTAACGATTGATACACTTTTCCGTATACTTCTGACGTCGAACAGAATAGTGATTATTCCGTAAACTAGTGTTACCAAGAAATTCACAAGGAAGAACGCAAGATTAACGTCGAAAAATACAGAAAAAACGTTTCTGAAATTTAAGAAATTTTATTATATTCAGCAATAATGAAAATAAATCTACAAGTCGAACTTTATAGCAAAAATTCGAATTTTACCAAAAATGGCAAAATTTCAAAATCACACCAAATTAAAATAAGGTATAAAAAAAGTAGTCTGCGAAAAATTTAGTCCACATCGGATTAGAAATCATCTTCAAACATGCAATAGAAATATTCCCAAAAATAACAAAATTTAATTTAAAATAGTAATTCGAAAGGGAAAACAGTGAAATTTGAGGTCAAAAACCGTACACACCGAGCGAAGGTGGGTGACTACGACGTTCGCGCCGAAACAAGTTTTCCGGATTGTGGTCATAATCGCGATTCTGATAATCGTAGCCAAAGTTATGGTCAAATTATCGAAACACGTCACAATCACCAAA
>CAIGRB010041097.1:103598-120197 GCA_903798255.1 Fraxinus quadrangulata
GAAACAAGCTTCCCGGATTGTGGTCATAATCGCGATTTTGATAACCGTAGTCAAAGTTATGGCCAAATTAACGAAACACGTCACAATCACCAAAATTACCCGATCACTTGCCATCCTTGTGCCGATCTGCCAACTCATGATATTTTAGAGCCATTAACGTGTTATCTGATAACTCAGTATCTGACTCGAACCCTCCTACATCACTTTCCTTCAATAACAAGAGAAGGGTTATCTTTTTATAAAAATTACAAGACTAATGTCTGTCTTGGAAATCATACAGTTATTATAGAGTTTTATATACGTGCATGTCTAAGAGAGATTGTATGTACGATTTTTCAATATTGTAACATTTTTTAAAATATCGAATGCAGATTCTTCAAGACTTGAAAATGCGTAATTAACAAGTCATGATTAATTATAGTATGCATGCTCAGATAATGAATAATGTTCTAATGTCGAATTTTACAGTTTAATTAATGTTGGACAATCTTAACTTCGCAGTTTGATCAATGTTCGGAAGGTCTCAATCATAGTGAAATTTTTCATGTACGGTAAAGCAGCAAATAAATGACAATAACACACGGAATTACTTTATGCGGTAAAATCCCACATGGAAAAATTCACCGACTCCCCAATTGGAAAGAAATCCACTAGAAAAGCTCAAAACACAATTCCATTCAGAATAACAAAATAAATAATCACTACCAAAATAGAAATGGACTTAAAAAAATAAATTAATCACTCCGTAATTCCTTTTTAAGCCTCATTTGGAGTGGAGCTACGACAACGAATTTTGACCTTACGCCATTCTCGAATCTGTGCTCTAATCCTCTGATCATGTCCTAGAACATAAACCACCAATTTATACCTTCCGCCGCTCCACAACTTTCTTTAGCGATTTCTTATGACCCTCTAATGTTTGTCGTTTGGGAATCGTTCTACTTACAAGAAGCTTTAATTTTTGCAACAAAAAATCAATTGAGACCATAATTGACTTGGACACAAAGCTTAGACAATTAAAAAGAATTCATTCAATTTCAATACGAAGCTTAGTTCAAAACTTGTTAAAAATTAATTTTGCATGAAAAAGAATCAAACGAGAAAGAACACGAGATAAATTAAATCTTTCAATTAGGGGTGTGTTCAAAAGAATTAATCAACTTTCTCAAAATAAGTTCGACTATCTAAGGAGTCATATATTTAGAGTTTTGATACAAACTCAAACACTTGGGATAGAACGCAATTTACAATTTAATTGACTCACAAAAACACTTCGAAAGCAATCCAATTCCAATTTAGAGCTACTAAAATTGTGGAGAATTTGACCTTATCTATAGTTTCTTGAACGTGACATTTGTGTGCACGACAGAATTGAAATCGGTTTGGTGTCCATTTTAGGTACAATGAATTAACATCACACACGCATTCAAATCATTTGTCTATTCCATCTCATTACAACAGACAACAAAGTTAATATTTAGAAACACAGTTCAAATCTCCAAGTCATCCCAAGTCATTGAGAAAAATCGAAAAATTTCTCTTCGTACAATTTCTCGTTCTTCAAATATTTTACATGCTTTGCTTATTTAATTTTGTCCAGTCTTATCGAGTCGTCTATCTCATAAAATTGATAGTGTACAATACAAATTCTCCATCACCATGTTGTTCCACTTGTCCATTCAAATATATTTGGATTCAAACTCATCACATTTTTATCTTTGCAACTTTCTTGATTACGTATATTAAATAGTCCTTTAATACAATTTGTAGATGATTTGTCAAAGTCAGAAAGTAATCACGTGGTTCTTACCCTGATTATTTAAAGTTTATAACGTTCATCAATTTTGTACCGTCATAATAAATAATTGCGTTAATTTCAAGGTTTATTATACTTTTTTATAATAAATAAAATTTGATTTCATAATTGCATTAATTTCACTGTCTTTTAACTTAATCATTTTCGCCCTAATCCTGTAATTTAATATATTATTTCCCTCAATTACATCAATGATCGCTCATATGAAATATTAATCTCTACGAGTATATTAATGTTCACTCGTCTGAAAACATTAACCTCTACATGTCACTAGTAGACAAACCGTGTTGGACACAAATATCCCACCTTAAAAATTTCGCCAAAAAAAAAAAAATTGTGAAGAATGTGAAGTTTTCATCAACTGACTGTTTATTAAAATCGAACAATTATAGAGAAAATGTGTTTAACAATTACAACTTAATTTGCAATCGACACAGCTTTTTTGATATTCTAATTAACGCCGTTTGTGTCCATTTAAATTTAACAGTGGCACATAGGAATTTAGATTAAAATATCTTGTAAAATTTAAAAACTTGGGTTAGTAATGTAAAAAAACTACTTCAATAACCGTTTAATTTTTTTTTACGAACTTCAGCGATCAATTGTAATTGCTATTTTATTAGGTTCAGTTACTATAGCGGTTCAGCACCACCCACAAACCGTTTTGACTGGGGGTATGCCATTAAAGATATGGGAATTCACTGAGCCGCCAAGAGTCTGAACCGGAATCTGACCGGCATATTCCACTTCAAGTGCTTTCCCAGTTGGATTATGGGATTGGGAAGATAGGAATTCAATTCCAAAAGAATAATCTCTTTATTTTCGCGTTTCTACCCCCAAATGGCCTAAAATTTTAAACACTCCGCGATTGTCGGATCTTCACGACACCTAAACCTCCCCAAATCCAACGGTTGTGATTATTAATCAGGTTTCTATGGCCAAAAAAAAAACTGGGCGTAATATTCCTTTGGCATCTAATTTGAATGAACAAATTCTTTGCGAACACCATTATAAACGGCACCTAACATACCCATCCCTATATATACCCCACCCCCACCTTGTATATAAGTAACACGAAAATCTTATGATTTGATACCAAGAAATCAGAGAAAGAAAGGCTTTCAATTGGGTTCTTGATCAAAATCAGATATGACAGGAATTGTGGTGGTTTTCGACTTCGACAAGACCATTATCGACATAGACAGCGATAACTGGGTGGTTGATGAATTGGGTGCCACTGATTTGTTCAATCAACTTCTTCCAACCATGCCTTGGAATTCTTTGATGGTAAGTTCTCGACCTTTGGTATACATAATTGGGTCTATTATAGTAGTCTTAATTTAGCAATGTGGGATACAGTTAGAGTTGCTAAGTTTTTAAGGTAGAAATTATCTGAGATAAATTGTACGTTATACATATGCAAACATGTTCGTATGCCTTTTTTTTTTATTTTTCCTTATTGAGTTTCTAATGAATGGGTTCTTGAAATTCTTTCTTATTACAGGACAGAATGATGAAAGAGCTTCATGCACAAGGGAAAACTATTGAAGACATTGAAGAGGTTTTAAAAAGGGTCCCAATTCATCCGAGAGTAGTCCCAGCCATTAAAACAGCTCATTCTTTAGGGTAAATTTTACAGAATTTGGGGATAAAAATTTCTTACATTATGTGGTTTTCGATACATTTTATCGATAGAATTCAATGGAAATTTTCTGTTTTAGGTGTGATCTGAGGGTAGTCAGTGATGCAAATCTCTTTTTTATTGAGACAATCTTGAATCACCTTGGAATAAGGGATTGTTTTACTGAAATCAATACAAATCCAAGCTATGTAGATGAAGATGAAAGGCTAAGAATTTTCCCATTACATGATTTTCTTGCTTCTTCTCATGGCTGCAATCTCTGCCCTCCAAACATGTGCAAGGTATATACTAATTTAACACAACAAACCCCATACTTTAATCATGTTTTTGATCTTTTTGGGGTTCGTTTTAAGCAGGGTAAGATTATAGAGAGGATACAAGCCTCTTTAGCTAAGGAAGGGCAGAAAAGAATAATCTATCTTGGCGATGGAAGTGGTGACTTTTGTCCAATGTTGAAGCTTAAAGAAGTAGATTATGCAATGCCGAGGAATAATTTCCCGGTTTGGGAGCTGATATCGAAAAATCCCGAACTTATAAGAGCTGAATGGGCCGATGGGAACGAGCTTGAACATGTTATGTTAAATCTTATCAAGAAAATTACGTTTCAAGACTCGTTTCAGTTGTTATCAGTTGATTGCAAGTTCGAGACAATTCCTATGGCACTTCATGAGCCATTGAGGCCTGCCCTTCCAGTTAACCAGTAGTTTGATAGTATCGTTAGTTTTCTATTATGAACTAACAAACGTCGTTCCAGTGTATTTAGATTCTTTTCACAGACAGTTTGTAGTAAATTTTATCTAACATGGTATCACAAATATGCTGGTGTATTCGGGCCTTGGTTTCTTGATCAATCCTAGTAGAATTTCTCAATATTCAATATATTTGGGCATTGATATGACCAAAAAATTACAAGCATTTATTGTTGGTTTATTTTTTTAACTAATATTGTAATTTCGAATAATAAAAAAGTACTTTAAAAAGTAACAACAAAACATTGTTATGAATTCAGCTCACCAACTTCGGCACCATGATTTTACTGTCAAAATAAGCGTCCTATAATGACCATCATTTTTATTGTGAACGTGTGATTAGTGTCGAGCACATGTAATAGACTTTGCTCTTTCGAAAATTCACACATCCCTTATTTTCTATTCACGAGCATCCACTCTTATTTGGATCCACATTGGGCCTCGTCCTGCTTATTCAAATTTGGCTGTAAATGTCTGGCCAATTAGTGCTCTACAAATTTTACCCTTGTTTAAATCATTGGTGACTTGAAGCTTTACTATACGAAGAACTATAATTTGTAGAATAATGTTATATAGAGTACAAATTTAGGTCATTACACTTTATACATTCAATTAAATGAGTTGTGTGAATTTGTTGGATTTTTTTTTAAAACCCAAATTAGGTTAGATTTTTTGTAGAAAAAAATGTTATATCCATAAATTTCGTGGCATGCAAATAATGGAGGGGGGTTTCATATATGTCAATGTGGTATCGAATATTCAATTGATTGCGCCTATATTAATTAAACAATTGCGTTCAACCATTGACTCATTTATATTTTCCTATATATGCGTGAGTTTCATTATGTTCTCTAACTCTAGTCAAATCTCCTCTCCCTCTCTTGCATTCTCTTTATCTTGACCATTGACTTGACCGTCGAAGTGTAAACGATCGCCAGACCTTTTTCTCGACCGGAGGCCTTTGCCACAGGCTGTTCCAGTGTGCAGGTGATGCCTACGTAGAGAGAACGTGATCGAGATTCTATTGGTATATTTTTTGAGATTAACAGATTGACTTCGTTTGTAGGAATCGTATATTAATCATGTTCTACCACAACTAAAAAGCCACGAAAAATGATAATTTTTTCGGACAGTTTTCTACTCGAAAATATCGAAGAACTCAACCACACTAAATGAAGGAAAAAGGCAGTTGGGGAGGAAAAACGAAAAAAAAAATCATTTTCGAAGCAAATAAGAGAATATTGGAGCAAATAAGAAACTAGAAATGCAGGCGACTGACCCATTGTCAATATATTTATTGTATAATAGATTTAGTGATGTGAGGCTTTAGTCAAGAAGATTAGCCCCGTGGTTCTGATTTAACGGACACCAGTTGGTCAGAACACTATAAATAGGCGGTCTTTGTAAATTGAAATGGGCTTTTGATCTTTTGAACATTGATTCTAATATACAAGAAAACATTCAAGACAAATACTCTTAATAAACCTTTTTGCTTGTTCTGTATTTGTTAGTTTGATCTTAGGTTATTTACACTTTGTTGGAGATTGTTTGTTAGCGCAATCATCTTAGTCACTATCACTAGTGCTCGAACACTTTTGTCTCGCGCCGTAAAGCATCTCCCGCGTTTAAAGCGCTTCCCTTCTTCGTCCTGTTCTCCGATCAAAACGATCCGAAACTTGCTTGAGTTGGCTTGAGTGTGCCTGATATTTGTTGTCCACGTTTACGTTACATTTTTCGGTGTCAACACAAGCTATTAAGGAAATTAAGAATTACAACTATAAACACCAAGTGTTCAACAAAAATATGTAGCTTACTTTTCTCTTGTTCAAAGGCTCCATTGATCATGCTATTTGCTCAAGGCGAGCCTCAGTTCGTAATTATCTTTATTATTGGACACTTTAAATATGATCGGGGCTAGTTTGTAAGATCTCGTATCTTTGAAAGCGAGCCCAAGCTCGCGATTTCTTATTATCAGAGGCAGCATTCTATGATAGGAAGAGGCGAATAGATGTGTTTGCCTTTACAAAAAGAGCATTTCATCGTACTCAACTGCTAGGGATAAGCACAGATTTAGTACCATGGTGGAGATTCAGTTTGATACTATACCTTTGGGATTTTGTTCGGGATCCATATTGAAGAATACTATTCAATCAAGTTTGGAGGATATGGGTAATTCAGCTTTGCCACAATTACATACGGTTCCATCGTACTCAATTGCTAGGGATAAACACATTGGAGATAGGTACGTAGATGTTGATTCGGTTTCACATACTTTTAACGTTTTTGAAGGTGTTGAGACTGGTTGGGGCATTCCACGAAAGCATTAGGAGTTGATTCTGCTATAGGATGTGCTTCGACACTGTTTGGTAATTTCTAATTCTTCGTGAATTTTGGAGAATTTGGTGTTTGGGTTCATGTATCTGTGTTGGATACCATGGAAGATGAGGAATATTTTTGTGTTGGAGAAAAATTTGATTCTTATTGAAGAGTTTGAATCTTTCGTTGCACTAGATTTATTTTTCTAGGTGGAAAAATCTTGGAGTTTATTTCATTGCATCAGAATTTGTGTTAAGGTGGAGATTGTTGGATTTTTTTTTAGAAAATATAATTTCCCTCTTTGAATGTGTTTTTATTGGATTTTTTTTTTTTTAATTCCACGTGATTTTTTTTTTACCTTATTTCTATTTTTGTGGTATTCATAGGGTTTGACATTTACCCTTTTAAATACTTGATTTTTTCACGAGTTTTGTATTGCTAAAATATAGTATACACAGTTATTGTATTTGTTTTCTCCATATTACTCAATTCCCCTGTTAATTAATTTTTTGTCTTTTATCTTGTTGTTTGTTTTCGATAATATAATTCATATTTTGTCACATATAAATTAATTCGATCCGTTTCATTTCCCCACAGAATTTACATTTAAATGAATTTATTATTTAATGTCATATAATTTTCACCTAAATTGAGTGCTTAACATCAATGGTGTTCAATAACATTACTCTAATTTTTATATCAATTACATAGTAGGTTTGGATTTGAAGATTACAATGTTTATTATATTGTGCTTAAACACCACTGTCTCTCTCGATAACAATAAAATTCACTAACAATTCAATTGGTGATCATACAATTGAAAAGAACGATAATAAACTATAATAAACATCTACAAATCAAACCAAATTAAAGTCAAAATAATCAATTAAAAACTAAAAATATTATAACGATGATTCATATCATCCTAACAATGTACAAAACTAGTCCAACTTATTGAAATTACAAAAAATCATGTCAAATGTATACCTGAAATTGTGAATTAATGAATGAGAGAAGATGAATCTTTATGTTCTTGAATTTCTTCAAAATAATCTTGATAAATTTTTAATTATTCTTCCAATTCTTTAACCAAAAATTTCAGGTTTAATCTTCAATTGATGAGTTCTTGAACTTTATCGTTGAAATCTTCTCACAATATATGATTTTGCCTCTCTTTATGATGACAATTGATAGAATATTGTAATGTGAGATGTATATGGGAGGTCTCATGTGTATTCTACTGTTTGGTATTTGTAGGAGTTGAAAATTGATTGAAAATGACGTCCAAATTAGTTTCAAAAGAGTTCTAATCAAATAAGGAAAGTTGTCTTCGCTCTCGCATGTTTTTTTGTTTTTGCACAATCGTCAGTATTTTTGGTCATAATTTCTTTCCCGATATCCTATTATAGCGATTCAAAATGTTTTGGAAAGTTAACTCAAATGATTGCAACTTTGATAGAAATAGAATTTTTTCAATTTAAACATTTATTATGCCAAAAATAGATCTCAATTTTCGGCTAAAAATCTAGAATATAACGTATACGATTAGAAATTGATTTGCGATAATATTTTGATCATATTCCATTCCTTATTAACTTCTAATTGTTCCAATTGTATCCTAGCAATTTTTAAAGTATCGTTTTGTGGTTCGAATCAACTATTAAATATTTACAATTTGGTCCTTAAACTTTAGATTTTGTCATTTTTCTCTAATTTTCGCTTCTTTCTTTCAATTACTCGTTCAACTATTGAGTTTTACCTACCGATATAAAATACAACAATTTAAAATATATTTTGTTAGAAGAACTATTGAATATCGCTATTTTAGGTCTCGAATAAGGATATAAAATATACTTATCATCCTCCTGTAAAAAAATCTTGACATTTCTCTCTATACACAAATAATTTTTCTTATTTTTTTGTTATACTTCAGTATGAGTGAAGCCATGCAAGCACCATCTAGGAACTGAATGCGAGGTAGGCTTATAACGTTTCGTTGACGGCCCCGCATGCTACCCATGCACTCCATTAGGTCACTCCAAGGTGGTACGACTCACAAGCTTTATTTCTGGCAATTCCACGTCATCCCGTATAGTCTTCATTGAAGTGATAACCATAATCAAGCCTCGGCCCCCTACCGAACCTCGAGTAAGAAAGGCAAAATTCACAAATTAACGAAAATGTGCAAAAACTCTATTTGTTTCCGTCATTTTATGAATCCCTTTCTTTTTGCGTATGATATCGTTACTCCCTTTGACAACATCCACTAATTCAAAAGTTGTAGGATTAGACATTGGGGTTTTTCAAACTTGAGTCGAACTTTAGAGGTTGGGCACTCCAAAGTTATAACATAAAATTTTAATTTATGCTACTTGTACGCCCAAGTGGTAAATATAGGTGACAGAATCCAGATCACCTCTGCATTGGCTGGTGGTGCTCGATAGTTTTATATACTTTCTCATCTAAAGAATACATACAAAAATATGATAATTAAACTAGATGAAAACACAACTTATTTTGCAAATAAATTATTAGTACATAGACATATACGAGGAATGACAACATCAAGTCCATATTAATCATTTCAATTAGTTCCACTATCACAAAAATAAAATAAAATGTAAGAGGTTAATTCATGAAATATAAATTATCTAAAATGAAATAAAATGAGTAAAATAGACTTTTCGCTTCCAACTCTCCCCGAAAGAAAAATACATGAGCCATCTCATCGTAGCCTACGGGGGTGGGACGATGGGTTTTATTGAATTGAAGAGTTAGACCGATGGTCTAAAGTCTGAACTTTGAAGAGGTTATGGGTGGATTTCAACTTTCAAATTGAGGGGATGCTGGATTTTTAATTAAGTTTTCTTAATTAGTTGTGAGCTTGAACTGTCTAGGTCAATGGTTTCAAATTAATAAGAAAATAGAGAAACTCAACTCATTCTCTTAAAACAAATATTTTTGGTTTGAGACAGTCGCCTCTTAAACCTCATATAAAGTCTGGACCCGATCGACTTTGTCTTTCATGATCAATTTCCATGTTACAATTATTTGGACAATTGGAGCGTAAGTTCAACGAATATTTCCTATAAGTAAGCTAGCGACCTTATCAATTTCTAATATCCTCATATCTAAAGAAACAATCTCCTACAAATTCATCCAATTTGAAAAGTTAATAACACGTGAATTGGGTTGCAACGTCTTCACCTAATTCAATACAAAGAGCTTCTTTTCATCGAATGAGCTCCATAGTATAACTTGTTGGATGAAAATAATAATTATTTACTGTCATAAGAATCGTTCATGTTGGATCATCAAGAACTTGAGAACCGCAGCGAAAGCGTACCTGAATTAGACATGGTAATCACAGCGAACAAGCATGCGGTTTTAGTCTTCCAGGTCAACACGTTGTTCTGTTNTTATTAGATCACTTTAAATGGGCTTAACCAAAATTGATAGCCTTTTAATTTAATACACAATATTTCACATATAAGTCCACATGTTCGATTAAAATCCTTACATAACTATCATATTCATTTTCATCATCTCAAAAATTTCACGACTCCCTATAGTAAATACTCGTCAATCAACATCTATGAAATTGAGTCATTTTTTTAGGGTAGTTCAAGAGGTCTGCAGCATCCGTTCCATTACGATAATTCCACTCTTTGAGTTCATTTTATAGTTCTTGAATGTCTCTACCGTCTGAGAGTTCTTTCAATTTTTCTGAAGCCATGTTATGCATAGACTGAATTTTAAAATGTCGAACCTTAGTCAAGAGCAGTTGAGAGAGATTCTAAGAATTGCATGATGGTATAATACTTTATATCGTCCGTTGACTCACTTGTAAATTAATTTTGTTCTAAAATTTATAGTTGCAATTGTAATTGCATGACCTCATGTGGGTCCGCCCATGCCCTTCGATGCTTAAGCCAATCATAAAGATGTTGTGTTTGAATGCTATTTATAAAAGAACCAAAAACTCATCTCTTGCAAAATTAGCCAATGAGATGATATCTAATATAGAAAATTTCATAACTACGATAGTTTAATAACACAATTTCAAAATTAATAGACTTCTAAGAAAAATTACAAAAATCAAGTGGTATGTGACTGTGAGATATTTTGATAAATAATTGTGATCTATAAATTATATTATTGGACTTAGTTTAAAGTCTAATTGTGATATAATCTATATGTGACATGTTAGTTACGTGTATGTGTCACCTAATTTTTGAAAAAAAAAAGAAAGAAGTTAATTAGTGATTATGAAATTTAAACTTAAACTTGGTTTCAAGTAGTTTTCTCTACTTAAAACTCTCATCATTTTGGGCCTGAATTGAGCGAGCCCATTTTTGTGGTGAGGGCTATTTTCCCTATTGGGCCTGTTATAAGAAAGAATCAGTACATTTTTAAAAGGGAAGAATGCATGAGTCAGGCCTTAACTATTCTCCAATTCAATTTTAAGAGAAGTTGTTTAAAAGTTCAAAACTCAAGTGATAATTAATAAATATTATATATAAATAAATTCTAAAAAATAGACATCCTAGAATAACGCTTTCAGTTATCATTCTAAACGAAACTCTCCAAATCAACAAATTGTGAAGACCGAGCAAAATAGAAAAGCCACAAAGACTTCTTCGGAGCAAATATTCTCCATTATCACCATCGAAATCTGATTGTTTGAAAATTATAGACCATTGAGGTCACAAAATGGAAGCTATCAGAAGATCGAGCAAAGATAAAATCTATAAAAAAAAAACTCACCATAGCAAATAATTTAGATTCTCAACGTTGGAATCTGGTTAATTGAAATCCACTGGATGATTGAGATCGCAAATTAGAAGTTGTCAGCATTGTGTATCAAATTATTGAACAAAGAGAGAATTTACAGAGAACTCGACGGAACAAATAACTTCTATTTTTACCGTCGAAATCTGGTTATTTGAAACCCACCAGATAGTTGAGGTCACAAATTGGAAGTTGTCGGCATCGTGAATCAAAATTTTTGAAGGCAATGGTCACAAACTAAGGTCTAAGAAATCAATGGCGTGTAACTAGTCTTCTTGAATTTGTAACCTGCGACCTATGCACCACAACATGCGATCTGTAGCCTATAAACTGTTATTTGTGATATTGATCCAATAGCCCGTGACCCGTTCTTTTGGATCTGTGACTTGTAGACATTGGTCTGTTTCCTATGCAATATGATATATGACCTGTAAACTATTATATGTGACCTGTTATCAGTGCACAAAGACGTGATAAATGATCTACGATCAATTAATTTTGATTTATGATTCGTTGACATAGATATATGACCTATACAATATAACATATGAACTGTAAATTGTAACTTGTGAGCATAAATCAGTTATCTGTGATCAGTACTATTTGATATGTGACATGTGGATATTAATATGTGACTCATGCACAATAACATGTGACCTGTGAAGTGATACATGTGACCTGTTACATATGAAATGACATGTGAACTTGAATTTTTGAGTTGTTATTAGTGTACAAAAATATGTGACATATGATCTATGACTAGTCAATTTTGATCTATGGTCTACAGATATTGAACTGTAACCTATACAACATGACTTGTGACATGTGAACATAAATTAGTTATATGTGATATGTAAACATTAATCTGTGACATATGCACAATAACCTGTGAATTGGTACCTATGACCTATCACCACCAGTTCCATATCGACGAGTCATTGTACATAGGTCACAAACACCACTGCCACCTGTATCATCACCACCATCGACACCACCACAAACAACAACAACAACAAAAACCCTAGATCCAAATCCAATTCATAAAATCACTCACTGCCACCACAACCTCCAACCACCGCCACAACCTAAAATAGCAACCCAATTAAGGTAGAAATGAAATAGAGAAACCAAATAAAGCATAAACTAAAAGCAGAGACAAACTACAAAAGCATACACAGATCGGTGCTCGTACACAGATCGGGTTCCAAAATCATCTATTAATTTGAATTGAAAAATGATACAGTGAATATTACCCTTAGAGAGGGCTTAACGAGAGTTTTGGATTTGAGTGCTCAGTGTATAAAGTCATCAAAATTACCTATTCTTATTGTGAAAGAGAAGAAAGAATTGGCATCTTATGCTTTCAGTTTGGGGAAAAAGCTTAAATCACGATAGGTGGGAAAGTATAGAGTTTGGGGTTTTCATTGATGAGAGAGTCTGTATATAGAAAGAAAAAAACAGACAAAAAGCATACAAAATACACACAAATAGGATGGCCCCCTTTTGGCAATATTTAATTCACATTGGGCCCACCCCCATGTGAGTATCTGTATTTTTTCTATATGAATTTTTCTGTACAAGCAAAAAATTGTTTCATTGATTACCAAGAGAAATGAATGGTTCTTGTATGTGTTAGGGAGTTTTAAATTAGAGAAAGAAGGTGATAGTGGTTAATATTATTGTTATTAATGTCAAATGTGAAATTATTGCTTGATTTTTAGATAACTAAATTTTAACCCTTTTTTTTAATTGTAATCTTTAAAAACTTGTAAAAGTGTATAATTTTCACTTTTTAAAAAGGGAAAAAATGCAATGGAGGTCATAAACATTGCATTTTATTGCAAAATATACTTTAACGTTTCATTTTTGAGGTCGTGATCCCAAACCTTTCACTTTAATGGTAGTCGAAGTCCATTGGATAGATTCCGTCCAAAATTTCGTTAGTCAACGCTAAAATTTGAATTTTGACTCAAATTGATAAATTAAGTAAAGGGTAAAATAGTAAATTTATTTCTATAATAAAACAATTAAATATAAAACAAAAAAAAAATCAACTTAATCTTCTCCAAACACCTTCTCACCCCTACCCCTACCCTGCCCTACCCCCAAAATGAAAAACCAGAACCCAATCATCGTTGCACCGCCTAATCACCATCGTCACTACTGCATCGTTCGCCATCGTCACTTTAGTACAGGTCTCCAACAACTTCTTAATTAAATGGGTTCCAAATTTCTCAGTCTTCTAAACCCATAAGATCATGTTAATTACCAAACAAATCAAGAAAACTCTCATTCAATTCAAACAAATCCATAAACACCCATCTCCCGAACGTGTGGGCATGAACATATCCCTTAATAATGGTATACTCGTTGAAATATTGGTGTACGAATAATCCCATAAAAATAGAAAAGCCTAATATGAATTTGTTCTGAAAACTATTAAGATAGCAGAATTGAAGAAAAGATACATCGCCCAAACCTGTATAAAGTAGCAAAAATTGGTGCTAGGATTGAAGCGAAAAGTGCTCCGAATTTACGTATAGAGTTAAATGTTCTTAATTCAGAAAGGTATGGATAGATTTTGTTAGGACCTGTCAAATTTCACATTAGTATGATATTATTCGCTTTGGGCCTGGGCCCGCACGAATTTACTTTTGAATACTACCCAAAAGATATCATATCAATGGAGTATTGTCCTACACTTATAAACTCATCACATTTCTCGTGTCTAACTGATGTGGGAATTCTTTAGTCCCAACAATCATCTCCTCAAACGGAGTATCATATCATTGTGGCCTCCCCTCAACGATAATCCATCCGTCAATCATCTTGTACCGTCGTTATTGTCGTTGTCCTCGACTAAGCGGGACCAGCTGCCTGACCCCCATATTTTTTATCTCGGAAGACTTTCGACACAAAACACCTCAAACGTGGATGATTTTTAGCCAGATCACAAAGCTAATTAGGGGACCTCCACCACGCTTATCACTGCGTTCATCCGGCTAAGTTTTGGGCCATAGTCTCTGATACCNAAGCTAATTAGGGGACCTCCACCACGCTTTCCGCTGCGTTCCTCCAACTAAGTTTTGTGCCTCGGACTTTGATACCATTTGTTAGGACTTGCCAAATTTCACATTGGTATGATATTGTTCGCTTTGGGTCTGGGCCATCACGAATTTACTTTTGGATACTACCCAAAATGCCTCATACCAATGGAGTATTGTCCTACACCCATCATATTTTTCATGTCTAGTCGATGTGAGACTTCTTTTACTCCCAACAGATTTGATAGAATTGAATGAAAGTTTTCTTTCATTTACTAGGTTCTAGGTTTTTATTTTGGGCTGGGGGTGGAGGTGAAGGTGTTTTTTTTGAATGTACTAAGTTGTTTATGGTTGACATCATTTGGTCTAAATCTTGAAAATTTTCATCTTCCAATGCTTTGCCTCTCCTTTGTACATTTATCATGGTTTGCATAAACTCAATTTTTTTTTTTGGAGAAATTGGCGAAGCTATAATAAGGTAAATATTAATGGAAAGCCCACCACATGAGTAGGAAAGAAACTGGTGAAGTGAGTGGGAAGCACACTGCCATCACAGGTGGTGCCACCACCTACTCAGATTTTGGGGTGGGGTGGGGTGGATGAAGTTCACGTTTTTTATTTGTTTATTTTTTGATTTGATTTTTCAATTGTTTGATTATAGAAAATATAAATTTATTATTTTACCATTTAATTAATTTGTCAACTTGAGTCAAAATTCAAAATTCAGCATTGACTAACGAAATTTTGAAAGGAATTTGTCTAATGGACTCAGGCTGCCGTTAAAGTGAAAGGTTTGGGACCACGGTCACAAAAATAAAATCTTATGGTATATTCTGCAACAAAATAAAAGATTTGAGACCTCCACTGCAATTTTCACTTTTAAAAAGCTTGAAATCTAATTTTAAATTTATACTATTTTAATATATTAGCTAAGAGAATTAGCACCATAATGTAACATTAATTTCATGGTACAAAAAACACTAAAATCAATGTCTCTATAAATAAAAAGAATAGTGTTATTTATAGTGAAAACTATCGATAGTCATTTTACGTGGTATACGTATGACAATTTATTATTTGATATATAAATATAATAAAAATGATCACGCTAATGCATCAAATAACAAATTACTATATGTATATTACGTAGGACGACTATCGATAATTTTCACTATAAATATCATTACCCAAATAAAAACAAAAAACGTTGAGCCATTAAATATCTTAATGCACAATCAATTCCTTCAATACTAAAGCATAGTTTCTAATAATAAAAAATAATTTAAATACGAAGATTATATGGACCACCGTCCTATATATGGACAAACAAGGCCTAGCCGCATTAAATTGACAAAAACCCACATGGCCCAATATTATTGAAATCGGGGATTTTTGTTGGCTCCCAATTCCCCATGATTTGAATTTAATACACAAAAATCTTGAATTATTGATTTACTAATTCTTGCTCGTGGGTTTCAAGATTTGTTTTGTTCATTTTTTTTTTTTTTTTGAGGGGGGTGGGGTAGGGGTATGTATATTTAGCACAGATGTGTTTGATGATCCACTATTTTCTCGACGCGCTTACTTTGATATACATTATTAATTTGATTAATCGAAATAATTTTAAATGATCGATTTCGAAGAAAAACTAATGAGAATAACTATCTTGCTAATATCAAATCGAAGAAAGAATAAATAAAATGAAGGCAACTTGCATATTGACTCAGCCATGGGATAATAACTAACATATGCCAAATCTCTTATATCTAAGTAGGACCTCATTGCATCACAATTATTCAAAAAAGTACCATATGTGCTAACAACTTGTCAAAACTAGATTCTTGTTACCACTTGACAATTATTGTGTCATACATTCATTCGACAATATTGGTCCATCAAAACGGACAATTATGCACTAATACGAGATCACTTCTTTTCGTAAATATTTTCTCTGTAAAACAGTTCGTAATTCTAAACATTTAAGAGACAAGCAATAACATTAGCGAAGTATCTATCAAACACACATGGTTAGGTTGATCGACTTATTTGTATTGACTAGCAAATGTTTAAATCTTTCATTGAATACTCTCGTCAATTCTAGATATTTGTAGAGTAAAAATTCCTTTTTCTTTTCGTTGTCCTAACATGATTTCATGTACCAATTCCATGCATCGAATTCCATTCGATATGTATTTAATTATAGACATTTGAGGATTAATTCATTTTATTCGATGGTAATTG
>CAIGRB010041097.1:125327-136444 GCA_903798255.1 Fraxinus quadrangulata
TTTATTCCGGCGTTTCTCTTTGTAGACATTTGCCACCAATTCCCCATGCTTTCTCTGATAGTTTGGTTGTCTAGAAACCAATGGACTATGGCTCAATCTTACATTGAGACTGAATTTAGGGTTGTTGCATCTACCGATTTTGAGGTCTTTTGGATAGAAGCACTTCAAGAGTTTGGAGAACCTATTAGCTCTACTTCAACCATCTACCGTGATAAAAGTACAACCAATCTTTTTTCTAATCTGGTTTTCAATCTGGAATGAAACATGATTGATGTTCATTCTGTCCAAGACAAGGTTCAATTTGGAGTGTCTTGTGCATCGCATGTTACTTCCGCTAATCAATCGATAAATTCACTTGTAACCTATTTCTACTAATTAATTTCAATTATTGCAATCCGAGATAGGTTCGCCGATGAGACTCCTATCTTGCAAGACACATTAGAAATAAGGTTCTAAACAGTTTCTACGATTCTATTGTCGTTAATATGTAATTGTATAGCATTATGACCGTTCATATATAACTTGAAAATATTATCAATACAAGCAAATTCAAATTGTTCAACATGTTAATCTTATCGTTCATCCATGTGTGGAATGGCGCAACTCATGCCATGATCATCCAAGTTAAATACTCACGCGGTTGTGCTATGCCTCATTTTGAAAACCCTTTACCCGCTAACAAAATCAATAATGGACAGGAGGGCTGATATCGGAACAAACAACTCCAACAACATTAACGTAGAAGACAATGTTTAGCGAAATGTACGAAACATATTATTTGTGTTGTGCATAATCACTTACAATTTATTTCTATAATTTTACTTTAATCCCATTACTTTTTTTACGTGAAAGGAACTAAAATTTTTAGCTTTAATGTAGTATTATCTAAAATACTCGTCAATTCTTTTCTTTTGTTAATTTTATTCTGAAAATCATGTTTGTATGGTCTTGTATTTTTCGATGACGCGCCCACAACGTAGTACACTAATTCTTTTTTAAAAAAAAAGCCCTGGCTTAGTAAATTAGTATTTAAAATTTTGTTATTTTGGCAATCAATGGGGAAGTACTATAATTAGGGTCCGTTTGATTGTAAGAATGAAATTTGGGTGGAAAAAAATGAATTTCATAGAATTGAATTATCTAGAACTTGTTTTACCGGGAATTGTCAATCAATTGTGATTGATTGTATAATTTCCTACCTGAAAAATATTGAAATTTTGGATCTTTTGGTGTTCATTTGACTTTGTTTTTCGTGAAAATTGTTCATTAAAGGAATAAAATTTGTTACAATTGGAAATAGAATTTGGACAATCAAACATGTAAAAAGGTGGAAAATGAAATTTAATTTCCATCTTCCATAAAATTGAAATGCAATCAAACAGGACCTTATATTTCTATGAATTGAAAAGAGAAAAATGCATGATAATTCGTTCATTAATCACACCATATGTATCAACCAAATAACATGCATATCAGATCCTCTTACGTTAATTATTTTTTATTGTATGAACATGTATAATTAGTTTAGTAAGCCATGTTTTGTGATGATTAAAATTAAATTTTTAACAAATTTCGATGAAATTTGATGAAATTTGTGAATATCACAAAATATGTTATTAAAATTAATTGTCGATTTTAACTTAAATTAAAAATATATTAATTTACACCAAGCAGTTACTATATAATGTCATTAAAAACTCACGAGCAAGACTTTAGTTATGGACACAAAGGCTAGCTGTAATGCACGTTCAATTATTTGACGTTCATTAAATTTCCGAGTTACGCGTGCACTGGACCTTCAATTTATTTCCCTGATTTTGATTTGCAGTGAATCACATTGTACCTACTTTAACGTCAAATTATACTGTCATTTAGCCCTTGTTTGATTTTTTTTTTCCAAAATACATCTTTCTCTTTTTCTTCTCAACCACACGTTTTTTTAATAAAATAATATTATACGCAATTTAAAATATTTTCCTTAATTTTTAACGACACATTCTCCATCAATCTACTATTCCAAAATATATTCTACACAAAAAATGGGGCTCAATAGTACCATTGAAAGAGACAACAAGAAGACAACCAAACTAATGTTGATGGTGAAAAGGATCTAAAGGCTCGTTTGATAGCAATGATGAAAAATGGGTGGAAATAAAATGAATTTAAGAGAAAATACGTCTAAAAATTATTTTTCAGGAAATTATTAATTAAGTGTGTTTAATTGGTATAATTTTTCACCCTAAAAATTTTAAAATTTTGGATCTTTTTGTGTTCGTTTGACTTTATTTTTCATGAAAATTGTCTATTAAAGTGACAATTTTTTGCACAATTGGTTATAAAATTTGTTTTCATTACAAAAAAAAAAAAAAANTTATTTTTCATGAAAATTGTCTATTAAAGTGATAATTTTTTGCACAATTGGTTATAAAATTTGTTTTCATTACCAAAAAAAAAAATAAATAAAGAAAAATTTCAAGAAAAACATTTTTTCATTAAAGTTTAGTGTTCGTTTGATTTTATTTTACATAGAAATTGTCCATTAAAATGATTTTTTTAAAACAATTGGTGATAAAATTTATTTTCATTGCCAAAAAAATAAAAAATAAAATCAGAACTTGGCATTGCATTTTCCCACCAAAATGGTGGGAAAAACAATTCCCCAAATTTGAGGAAAATAGGAGCATGGAGGGCAGCCATGGAAAAAACTTTGCCTAGAAAATTTTGTTGTTCAAACATGCCACAACCAAGAACTCGGAAATTGAGTTCAAACATGCCAAAACCAAGAACTCGGAAATCCAAGTTCCATGGAAAAAATTCACAATCAAACAGACCATAATTGGAATTATCATTGAATTGAAAAGAAAAAAAAATGTTGTTTCGCTGAGATTAGTCGTAGCGATGCGATTCGAGAAGGAGATAACATGGATAAAGTCTCGCTTCGTTGGCCTAGCAAATCCCAACCATTTCATGTCAAACTCGACAGAGATGCAATGAATAACTCTTTCATATCGATCGATGACCTACTTTAAGATACATACTTAAAATGTTGCACGGGATTTGTTTAATAAATTGTTTAAGCCCGCTTTTGGATGCTTTGGAGTTGGCTGCCGACCGATTGAAATTTTAAAAAGGAAAATCATAGGACTAGAGACATAATAAAATGGTCTATATTATTTCAAATAAAAAATAAAAATAATTTCCCATATATTTTCTTTAATTTAAAAAGATATTAAAATATTCATTTCGATCCTAAAATACCAACTTTAATTGTAGTGAGCAATTTGTTTCAAACTGGGAAGTTGGAGTAGTCTTTATTTCAAAATGATTGTCTTTTTTCACTTAAATTTCATAAAACTTTATACCGAAAGTCATGATTACATTCTCTGGGAATTATGCTTTCTGATTCATTAAATTATTACAAGTTGTCTTGGTGGGGACTCTCACTACTAAAGGGACAAATTCCTTATTCAAAACTACTTGTAAAAATGACAAAATTTCACAAGATGATGGCTATGGTAAGGGAAAATTTCACGTATGGAGTAATATTCAATATATAAGAATCTGCATTACTAACAAGAATGAGCATTTAAGATGGATATTCGATTCCTAAAACCGCCCATTAAGTTTAAATACACAAATTTCAAGATTGATGTGTAAGAATCTTTGAATAATAGAAAGATCTCCTGGGTGACTTACAACTAATCACGAAGGCGCACTAGTATTAATGACACTTTCATTATGATAAATTAAATAGTACCGATAAATAAGAAATAAATTGTTTTATAATTTATATTATTTAATTTCCTCTAACTTTCTAAGACAGCATTTCAAACTATAACCAATTATTGGATATGAAATATTTTCCAATAAGGAAAAAGACATAAACATAATTATCTCTTGATTTAAAAAGATATTGCTAGTAATAATAAGATAGTTACACAAGGGTAGAACTGTAGTTATATTCAGAAGCAAGGGCATTAACGATAAGGAAAAGAAGCTCGACGGCGACCTCCAGAATTGTCTGAAGACAGCAATTCAGAGGCATTACGGCTGCAGAGATTTGTGAGTGAAATTTGGAATTGTGTACAAATTACATGTCACTGCTACAAATGTAAGTGTCATTACACACGATCACACACAGTAATTTGATATTGATCTTGGTTGATGTATTGTTACTATAATAATTGAATTACATCAGTTTGGATTGAGTAGTTGGGGTTGTTCAACTTGAAAGCTCATTGTATTTATCTCTCACGCATTTTCACACACTGATGAAACCCATATTGACTCTTCTGTAGTGTTATCATTTTCTTGTTTCTGGGGCGGGTTTTTGTTGTTTAGCTGTTGTGATGTGAAAGAAGAGCAATGAAAAAGATAAATGACAAAGATGTAATATTTTCCCCTGCATATTTTCTCTCACGCACACACACACACTGTACACTGTGAGGGTGCATAATAATTGACGTGTTACTCTTGAATGTTGATTGGGTTTGTGGGTGTTTGCAGGGATAAATCTGTGGTTGCTGATAAGAGAAGTCGTATCTGAAAGCACGGAAAATCAAATCTTGCGTCATTTCAATCATTTTAATGGGATTTGTTTTGTGGGTTTGGACAAGCCGAAAGAAAAAGTATTAGTATTTTATTTCAGAGTATTTTAATTTCCTACCAAACAATTTTTAGATATTCGAGAAAAGAGGGAAAAAGTGGGTTCAACTGTTCAAGTTTGGATCTGAAGAACAGCTCATTTTACTTGAGGCATTTTAACAAAAAATCACCCATTTGTTAAAGCAGATCCATTAAAGGGGAGAAAAATTTCTGACGTTTGTGTTGTACAGAGATCATATGCCCAACAGTGCATCATCATGAGTGAAAAGAAGTCTCTCTGTAGATCCATTTTAAGGGGCTTCATTGTGGTCCATTTCTGCTATCTGCATGCATAGCTATCTCTGTTTAAATCCCAGTTCTCGTTGATTTCAGTATTTTGACTTGGACAGGAGAAACAAAAATCTTGGTCCCTAGGAAAAATTGATTCTCGGTTAAAAGAGTCTTGTCATGGTTGGACAGTGAGCGTGCCGGCTGTATTTGAACAATATCATGTGGATGGGATAGATATGGCACAATGATGCATTTAATGTTTTCTTGCTGTTGGTTCATGTAGTCAATTATTTGCACTCTATTTGTATCTGAGTCGGGGTGTTTTTTTAAAGAAAGAATTTTTTTCTTTTGAAGATTTCGAAAGGGGAAAATTTTGCTTTTGGTATAATGAGCAGAGATTTGAAGAAAGAGGAAAAGAAGGAGAAGGGTTCTGATGTGGCTGAGAAAGTTGTGGTGGCTGTTAAGGAATCAAGGGAGATTCCAAAGACTGCTCTTGTTTGGGCTCTGACTCATGTTGTTCAACCTGGGGACTGCATTACTCTTCTTGTGGTTGTTTCTTCACACAGTTCTGGTAATCTTTTAGATACTCTGATCAATTTCATGTGTTTAAGCAATGAATTCTGACCTGGGCTTTTCCCTTTCCCTTTCCCTTTCCCTTTCATGGCCTTAAATTCCCCTCTTATTTTGTTGGATTTTTTTGGCAAGCTGTGTAACAATGAAACGAGAACAAGAACTGGATTATGGCGATGGTGGGTGTTTATATTCCGCGTTTGCACAAAGAGTGCCAGCAAAATGGGGCAGGGCTTCTATAGTCATCGTTACTTAACAACAGTCCTATTATTTGGAACTTTCGTGGTCTTTTGGAAACCTTGGGTTATTTTGATATTGCACTGAGTGCAGAATCGGTACTTGTGTATGTAACTTTTTTGGGGATAATAATCACAGAAGTAGTCTTTTTCCTCTTTTCTGAAGAGGGATGAAAATCTTGAGTCACTATAATGTTCTATTACCTTGGATTGTGAATAATTATTATTTGAGATTTTCGGGGATTTCCATGGGAATCCACATTGTGGTAGCTGCATATTCTATCCATAACTAGGTTGACAATAATGACCTCTCTATACTTATAATTTATATATTTACTTGGTTACGAAATGATAATAAGCTTGTATCCCAGGGCGTCTCGTGGACAGATCATTTGATAGCAAACCTTCAAGGTTTTAGTTCGATCCTTTGTCCTAAGCCTAGACATTTTGGCCTTTTCCTTTACACAAAATTTTACTAATCAGCTACTGTGAATTACCTCTTATCTCAGTTGATTGTACAACTGGAGGGTTCTAGCAAGTATATCCTGCAGCCACTTAATTAAAATTTAGTTATTGCTGCTGAACTGAATTGACAATTTGATTTCCTCTTACCTACTATCATCTATCCCATTTTAGTCGTAATCATGTGTCGGAATTATGGCATTTTTACATGCAAAAAGTGCTTATTGTATGAAACGTTTAGATGAAACTTTTTTTTTTTTGTGTGTTTTATTAATTTCTTTGCCTTTTTTTTTTTTTTGAGTTCAATATTAGCATCAATGCAACTTGCTAATAGATATACTAACAGTTAACCTGCTTAAATCAGGTAGAAAGTTATGGGGCTTTCCAAGATTTGCTGGAGACTGTGCTAATGGCCACAAAAAGTCACAAACTGGGACAAACGCAGAGCAGAAATATGATATAACAGATACTTGCTCCCAGATGATCCTTCAACTCCACGATGTTTATGATCCTAATAAAGTAAATATCATTATATCAGTAGTTTTGTATCTGTTGTACAGGGTTGTGCATGGTGCCATACTGCTGATCTGTGTTTATGCAAATTTCAGATCAATGTGAAGATAAAAGTTGTTTCGGGGTCCCCATGTGGAGCAGTGGCTGCAGAGGCAACGAGAACTCAAGCCAATTGGGTTGTTCTGGACAAGTAATATCTACAGTTCCTGTTGAGGCCATTTTAAAGTAATAATGGAATGTATTCAATACTTCTTTGTATTTATGCAGCTTTTTGCCTCAAATTTTGCAGACAGCTCAAGCATGAGGAAAAGCGTTGCATGGAAGAACTTCAATGCAACATTGTTGTCCTGAAGCATTCCCAACCCAAGGTTCTTCGTCTAAATTTAGTTGGATCACCTAGAAAGGGAAAGGAAGCGATGGACTCCAGTAAAGATCACTCGTCCAAAATTCAAGATAATAACAATGATTCTTTGAATTCCAATCGAGGTCCACTAGTTACTCCATCAAGTAGTCCTGAGACATTCACCGCGACTGAAGGTGGAATTTCATCAGTTTCAAGCTCTGATCCTGGAACATCACCATTCTTCATTTCTGAAATGAAGGATGGTCTAAAGAAAGAGGAATTATCAGCTTCGAAGCAAGAGCAAGAACTTGATGAGTCCAGTTCAGACACTGAGAATGAAAACTTATCCTCCACTTCAAGTTTAAGGTTTCAACCATGGGTAGCAGAATTTACCAGTTCACACGTTCAATCCTTGCTAGGAGAAAGCTCTGAACGATGCAATAATAGAACTCAAAGTTTCGTAACAAAGGCCTTGCTAGAAAAGCTTTCTAAACTTGACGATGAAACTGGATTTGCATCCCCAAGCTATAGGTCTAATATGAATTTCAGTGGCAATTTGAGAGAAGCAATTTTGCTCTCTAGAAATGCACCACCTGGACCACCTCCCTTGTGTTCACTTTGTCAACATAAGGCTCCGGTATTTGGAAAGCCTCCAAGGTGGTTCACATATGCCGAGCTGGAGCTTGCCACTGGAGGGTTTTCACAAGCTAACTTTTTAGCTGAAGGTGGGTTTGGATCTGTCCATAGAGGAGTCCTTCCAGATGGTCAGGCCGTTGCTGTCAAGCAACACAAATTGGCCAGCTCTCAAGGAGATCAAGAATTTTGCTCGGAGGTTGAAGTTCTCAGCTGTGCTCAGCACCGAAATGTAGTTATGTTGATTGGTTTCTGCATTGAAGATGGAAGAAGATTACTGGTTTATGAATACATTTGCAATGGATCTCTGGATTCTCATCTTTATGGTATGTTCTTTTCACTTCATAAACACTCTTGAAACCTACACCTATTAGGAAGAGCATATCATGAATATATCTATGGTACTTTATATATGTGTTAAGATCTCTTGCCATTAGAGCTCGATTGGTTTCATTCATCCTGATATAAGAATAGTTTTCATTATTTACTGATGTTTCTGGTATTTCCAGGACGTCATCGAGATCCATTAGAGTGGTCTGCACGTCAAAAAACTGCACTGGGAGCTGCACGAGGTCTACGATATCTTCATGAGGAATGCAGAGTTGGTTGCATTGTTCATCGAGACATGAGGCCGAATAACATCCTCATTACCCATGACTTCGAACCCATGGTACAGCAAATCTCTTAACTTGCTATTCCAGTTGAAAAATATTATTAAGTATGCAGTGGATGTAGCGTAATGTTTTCAGGTCTCTGCACGTGTGGGCTTTCTTGGTTTCTCATTTGATCTTCCAGAAGTTTGTTATCTGGAAATAGTCAAACTGTTGAAGTAGAAAATATGACGTATTTAGACACTTTCTGATCTATTTCAATTACTGCTTTCTCTGGTTGTTCATATGCATCTGCCTGTGCATGTAAACGTGCATATGATATGATATGTTATATTTGTTTATGTTTTATCTTTGCTTCTCTGTAGTTAGTAGACGTAGGCAAAACAATAACGGTTTATTCTGTGATAATTATTAGTTGTGAAGAAATGGTTATTTTCTCTTGCAATCAAAGGGTTTATACACTTATATCTTTGTTCGCACGTGTGTATCTACTTGACATAGCCCAATAGTTTGATACTGTAAATTAAATTCTTTTAATTTCTCAACGTTGGTTTGATCACCATTCTCAACAGGTCTTCCTGCCATAAAGCTTCTCCACTTGATAGAAAGATAATATAAATCTTTATTTACTATTATGCGCAGTTTCTTTCGTACCCAAATAAAAATTGTCTTTGTTCACGTTTTCACGCACTTTTCATAATGTACTTAACTTTTCTGATCTCACTTGATTCTTTTTCCGTAAGGTGGGAGACTTTGGTTTGGCAAGATGGCAACCTGATGGAGAGACAGGAGTTGAAACAAGAGTAATTGGAACATTTGGGTAATTCTTCTATTACTTGATTTTCTCAGTTCTAGACTATGATCTCTAAAAAAAATTGTCAAGTTCCATTAAACTATTACGCTTCATTTAGGTACTTGGCTCCTGAATATGCTCAAAGCGGACAGATCACAGAAAAAGCAGATGTTTACTCCTTTGGTGTGGTGCTGGTCGAACTTGTTACTGGACGTAAAGCAGTGGATCTTAACAGGCCGAAGGGCCAGCAGTGTCTCACTGAGTGGGTATAGATCTATCCACCGAGTGCCATAATTTTCTCAAGCTAATCTGATATTCTTTCCAGAGGAGGGTTTACAATTGGTCTGCCCTAGGGGCTTAATCTCTCTGATTTATGGTTTTTTGATCTGTTACAGGCACGCCCTTTATTGGATGCATATGCCATCCATGAACTAGTAGACCCACAGCTCGGGAACAATTATTCAGAACATGAGGTTTACTGCATGTTACACGCTGCATCTTTGTGTTTACGCCGGGATCCTCAGACAAGGCCTCGCATGTCTCAGGTAAGAAAAATCTAGTTCATTAGTGCACTGAAAATCATCAAGATTGAGAAAAATCAATTAACATAATGTCAAATGCTGTAAAATCATTAACACTAGAAAGTAATCAGGATAGCATTATTATTATGTTTCTGAAATAATAACGAGAACGAGTCTTGATCACGGGGGAATGCATGTCCGGAAAAGTGAAATTGGTACTTAGGTTGCACCGTGTTCGTTTCTATATTCTGAAAATAAAATATTGTTCTTGTTTTCACTCTAGGTGCTTCGGATACTTGAGGGTGATGTTATTATGGATTCAAGTCGAAGGTCTGCACCTGGGTATGACTTGGGGAGTAGGAGTGGCAGGATCTGGTCAGATTACCAGCTGCAACACGAACGACATAGTGGTCCAATGTTAAACGAGGCATTGGAAGGATTCAATTCTAAGTTATCACTTAGCACTAGACCTAACTTCTCCGAAAGAGAGAAAGCCAGGACTTCGTATAAAGACGATCTGTAAATGGCTTGCCACATGAACTTTGTGCACAATTTTCCGTTGTCGTTTGTGTGCTGGTCATTTTTGTCCAATGCCATTAAGATTTTGTATCTTGTATAGTCTTCGCAGCTTCAAATTCTGAAGTTCAACCAGAAATCGGGTTGATACCAAATGACCAGTTTAGAACTAGTATACATGTTATTGGTTTGATGGATAGAAGCAATTTTAGCAATGTCGTCATCTCCCTCTATCTGCCTGTCATAGCTAACAGGCTGGTTAAGCTTGTCAAGCCATGAGACTTGATCATTCGTCAATTCAATCATGCTACATTTACATTATCCTTTATACCTTTCTTTATAATTTTTCATGTGGTAATATCTACACTCTTGATTTTGAATTCATTCATCATATCACTGCAGTGATTTTCTCCACATAGAAGTAATGTTACCGAATTTTCACGGTGACGTATATATAACATTATTCTAGTCAATTTGCAAGGAACCCAACCGCACCCCAACACAGGAGCAATTGTGGAGGTGGGCATGGTCAAGTCTGACCATGGGGTCCCCTCATTCAAAAATCAAAACATATCTCTCACCTAAATACGCCATGTATCCTCTAATATTAGTCACAAATTATATGACGTGTCACTCAAAACTTCATGGATCTTTTGCTAAGATGTTTACGTGCAATCAAGGTAAATTATAATGACTTTATTTGTTCCTTGTGGAGACTATTCTCTAGAATGATTAAACATACAAGTCATATTAGTCCTAAGTTTAAATACCATATATCATACATTCATAATATAAAGCAATAAATCAACACCAAAATAATCACGGAGAAACTCAATTGGATGCTAGTCAATCCATTATAAACGATTCAAGAGTTACAGTCTACTAGACTAGACGATGACACGTACTATCTGTTCTCCTAACTGCAATTCAACAGCTCTCCTAAATTCTGTGCTCCTCTGCACCAATTCCAGCTGCAATAACAAACGTTCTCTAGGAACTCCGCTATCCTGCAATAGTTCCTAGTTTGGTAGAATCGTCTATCTC
>CAIGRB010041103.1:0-10028 GCA_903798255.1 Fraxinus quadrangulata
ATCTCCTCCACACCATTGCCCTTTGTGGGTGAAAACTGAGAGCAACCGATTGGGAGAAAGGTAGAAGATTGGTCCAACTTGGTGGTGTCGATTTGGAGAGACCGAGCCCGGATTATTGGTTGTTTGGAACCCAAAATCTCAACATTTTTAAATAACATAACTTTTAACTTTTCCGTATAGCAGGATTGGGTCTACTTTCATGTGAAAATATATGTTCAGAATTCCTTGGGGGATTTTATCGAGTCCAACATTCGAAGGCTTGCTCAAAAATATATCAAAACATGCTAGTGTAGTACCGATGAAAGAGATGTCTAACAAGCAAAGACTAACACCTATGATGAATATTATAGTGGATTATATGGATTTTATTTTATGAAATATTAAATTAGAATGATGATTAAATCTAATTTTGTAAAATAATATTATAACATTGCCCCCCTTCCTCATTCTATAAATATAATGTGTAGTACTATCTATGTAATCTAATTTATAAAGAAATTTATATACACACTACAATTGCAATTTGTCAATATGCATTTATTAATTTTTTTATTATGAATTAATTTAAATTTATTAGCACCCTATGCGATCCACATTCTTAAAAAAATGTATTCTTTCAATATTTATTTTCAATCACACAATTTTCAATAAATTAATATTACACGTAAATCCAATTTTTTTCCTTTTTTTAATCACATATTTTCCATCACATCACTATTTAAAATACATTATTTTCTAAAAACGTGCATCAAACAGGGGTTAGATTTCTTAAAATGACAAAATATGGTGGGTTGATCGACCTAGCCTGCGATATTGGCAACTTTGTTGTCAATATAGTCCTTAGATTTGGAAGATGGAGGCTCATATCATATGTTTAGATGAGTAGATTCAGGTCGAATGAGCTTGAATTGGATCTGATACAAGTGAGTTGCTCCGGGCTCAATCTACTCATTTTAAAAACTCTATGCATTACTATTTGCTTGCGAAATATTTGGTTTACATAAAATATAGATTTATACCATACAATGTCATGACAAACTATACATAAAATTGAAACAAAATCATGAGTATGGTTAACTAAAACAAGATCAAGCATTTGTTGTTGTCGTACTATGTAGCATACCTAAATAAATAGTTAAAGAATTCACATTGTCCAGTGAGCTTCAAACAGTGAATTTGACCAAGAAGAATTAAAAGTATTTTAGAAATCAGTAATATTAAAAATGTCCATTTGTCCTCTCTTTTAAAGTTAGGATAGGATTGGAATGACGCATAGAATAATAGCCAAAAAGGCAACCCAAAGATGATTCGTAGGAACATTTATGAAGTGTCTCTGTTGGGTCTGAGGAGACCAAATCCGACTGACAAATCATAACCACTCTTTTACTTGGAAAAAAATGGACATTTGGTACAAATAAAAAAAAGGGAAATAATTGAATGACTAATGACAACCACTCTCTAAAATAGTGGTCCACAAAAAGCATCATTCTACCATTATTTTTGTTTGTCAAACATAGTTTCAACCATTCTAAAAGCTAATTTGACATAATTTTTAAGAAGTCAAAAGGAATTTTTGTGAACTAATTTTATGAAAACCATTCTTTTAATTCAACGAACTTTTAGAAAAAGTTAATCTAACGTGACATCTTTTAAAGGTACTTTTGAAAAAGAAAACCCCTTTAAAAATTAGTTTTCAAACAAAAATTAAAATAAAATTTTCAGGAAGTTCTTTTACAAAAAATAAAAACAAAAGTCGTGTCAAACGAGTCTCAAATCATCTTTCATAAATTAAAACGAATGAGAAAATAGAATCAAGGGATTCTATACTTGACGATTAAAAGAGCAAAGTTAAGATAATCCACTTGAACACGTAATAGTGCAGTTGCCAAGGAGAAAAACGAAGCTATTCTTGTATGCTTGGGAAATTTAGTTTCTCTGACTCAATTTTTTAAAATTTGTTATTCTCAAATTCATTTCAATCACACATTTTATGTGATTCATAACTTTTACCAACTTTTTAATCACATATTTTATCATTTTAAATTACTTTTGAATACTCGATCTCTTTGAATATAAAGATCACGATTTATTATACCATCAATCCAATTGGTTTTTATGTTACCGATTCTCTCGAGAACTCACCATTAATGTGAATAACTATATTAATCCTGAGGTTTTATTTTCATAAGCAGTCGAATTTTATCAGGTATCATATCATGAATTAATTAACTAAATTTATTGTGAATTTACAAGAAACCTAGGTTAAATAAAAACATTCTTAACTTTTTGAAAAGTTGCACTTTAGTCCTTACATAGACCTTCGTAACAATTTAGTCTCTAACCGTTTTTTCTTGTACCATTGCCAACCTTTCAATTTGCGGGATTTTGGTCTTTGACAAGTAAAATCTTACACCATTAGTTTTAGTGAAAATAAATACAAGAAATAGGAAAATAATAGATAAAATAAAGAAAATAAAAAATGAATATCTAAATCTACTACCATACACCGTACATTTATTTAGAATCAATGTTCATGTGCGTACCTAATACGCTCGCTTTCATGACAAATTGTTGTCCAACGATATGTCATGAGATTAAACATATCGTTTTCAAAATATCATTATTATTTACAGCCGTGAGGGGTTGTGTTTATATTTCCATTCACTAACTTCAAGAAAATAAGTAAATTTGCTTTATCTTTTGGATAATTTTGTTTGAGCTACCTAGGTGTTCACATATGTTGATGTTGGTCTTCTTTATTTTTTGGTCATAAGCCTTGTTTATAGCAACGCAACACAACACTTCTGGTTGCACTTCCATCAAATTTTGCAATGAAATTTAACACTTGATATTTTTGTTCTACATTCCTAGTTTAATGAATATATACATGAATATTAATCACTAGATAAGTTTTCGATCTCGATGTCCTCAGGCAAAACACTTTTTGATAGTAGGTATGCAAGTACGCTACCATGCCAAGTTCCATGCTTCGAAATACCCATGCTTTGGTATCTCTTGTAAAGAACCTAAGCTTATTTTCTAGATTCAACCTATTATGATTTACAACAATAATAAAAAATAAGAATTAACAAACTCAAAAGCCGAAAAAAATCATGGGTTATAAAATAACATTTTTCCCACGTACATATGTAGAAATTATTACAAGATCTCTTTACACCAAAGTTTCAAGTACACCCAACAAAGATTGAGCTTGACTGCACAAGACTCAAATATACTTCGTAATTATTTCAAACTTGAAATAGAGAAATTATAAGACACTGTTAAACAGTCACATTATTTTTTTCATTCTCATTTTTAACCGCATATTCTTCAATAATATTTTTAACCGCATATTTTTCAATAAAATAATATTTTCCATCACATCAATAACTTTTCTTTCTTTTTCAATCACACATTTTCCATCAATCTACTGTTTCAAAATGCATTCTTTTAAAATAATGTGGCTCAAACTCACTAATACGAGACTCCTATTATTGGTGCACTAAGAGATTGACGACCTATAACTCCATGACACAGGAACATACAAATCCACTACTATATCCATAGGACAAACAAACTTATTTATATTTTATATGATACAATATAAAGTTAATTCCTATGGGTCACAATACCAACTCTAATGTCTAACGATTTTCGCCTATACGTGATCATTTTTTACAGGTCAAATGGATGGAACCATAAATTTAAGACCACCAATAATATGAAATTAAAAGAATATGGATTTGAGACCAACTGTATAAAAATGGAAACTAGAACGAAACGCCATGTTCGACTGCGGCCGATTCTCTGTTGCACACAACCCTAGGCCATTTCCCTCTGCTCTCCACGCATTGATCTGTTCACTCAAAACTCTATTTCTCCATCGTAATCCTTCAATTCAATCCTTATCCTGCTACAGTTGCATCATCATTGTTGTTTGAATGTGATCACAAATCATGCATATAACTACTGCCACCTCCTCATTGCTCAGGAGAGCCTCTCGCTCTTCTTCTTCAAGTGTTACGAGCAAACGACTCTTTTCTTCTCTCTCTAGAAAACCCATTTGTTGTAATGGTAGTTCTTCTGTTTCTAGTGCTGCTTCTCGCAATTTGAGTTATCTGAGGTCCGTCCTGCCGCGGTGGAGCCACGGTGTTGACTGGAATTCTCCATCCAGCCTCACCGCTCAGATCAGACACACCTCTGCTGCTACTCCCCTTTTCAATCGCAAGATCGCTACCATGGGTCGGTACTTTTATCTTTATGTTTCTCTTTGTCTATTGGAATCGGATGCATTCTGTTACTGATAAAAATTGGATCATATTGGTTATTTTGTTTTTGTTTTTCATTTGCAAACAATTTATTAACACCACGCGTGGGATAGAAGTGAATGGGTTGATCCAAGTCCTTGACTTGTGAACTCAAGTTGACTGTCATATAAAATTTTGGAAAGAAGGCAAATACTGATTTACTTTTTACTCCCATTTTAATCTGACGCAATTGCTTATCTTTGAGAAATTATGCTCTAACATTGAAAAGAAAAAGAATTTGTTAGCCTTATATACGTTGACAAAAGTTTTTAAAATGACTTGATAAATGTAACAATATTTGGGAGATAAATCAAGTATTTGAATTTCTACATCATGTAGCTAGTATGTTTTGTATTTTGATAAGTTCCACATGCTAAATTCTCGGCCTTTTTAGGAATGTGTAGTTAATAAGTTAAGAGTTGCTTGGCAAAACGATTAAAACACAGCTTTAGTATATTCTTATTCATCGCCAAACATCTATTTTTGTGGATGTTTTTATCAAGTACTTGTCCTAATAAGATGTATGATGTCAGCATCCGAGAACGCTTTCCAGAGAATCCTTACTAGTCTTCCCAAGCCCGGAGGTGGTGAATTCGGAAAGTTCTACAGCCTGCCTTCTCTAAATGACTCCAGGATTGGTAATTTTCAATACACCAAGAAATACTCCTGTTTGCAAAATTATTTTCAATATACAATTAGTAATTCCATTTGATAAATGCTTTTTGCATATTAATATCTGGTAAATTAATTGACTTGCATTATATTATTGGGCTTCTTTTGTTTACACTTTAACACAGATAAGCTTCCGTACTCCATTCGAATCCTTCTTGAATCTGCAATTCGTAATTGTGACGGTTTTCAAGTTACAAAGGAAGATGTTGAAAAGATTATAGACTGGGAAAATACTTCCCCAAAGTCAGTAGAAATACCCTTCAAGCCTGCTCGTGTACTCCTGCAGGTAATGATCTTGATTGCTCAATGTAGACAGTTGTGATAATGAAACAGCAGTTGTCATCCAAATGATCTCTTTGGTTCCAGGATTTCACAGGTGTACCAGCTGTGGTTGACCTGGCTTGCATGCGTGATGCTATGAACAAGCTTGGTAGTGATTCTAGCAAGATCAATCCATTGGTATGCATAGTGTTGTATTGGTTTATTTGCTGCTTCAGTAACTAACATTGGCAAGTGCGTTCAAGATTAAATTTCTTTCTGCTATAGTTTGCCTGCTAGTATGACCCCGTTTTACCCAGCAATGCTTATATTACCAAGAGTTTCTACCAACTCTTATGTGGCAAATACAAGGTGCTAGTGCATCAAAGTCCACAGAACCAGCCATTGTCAAGTTTGTTTGGTAAATGTTTTTGGTTGATGAAGTATTTTTGCTTTTCCCCCTCTTGATAAACCTTTAAATTAAAGAATGTAAACAAGACATTCTAAGGATCCCATAAAACTCTATACTATAAGGTATTCTTGCAAATCAAAATCTAGCATAAAGTGCTGTATCAGAAGTCTGCTTGGCCTCTGAGAGTTACATCTTCAAATTGCGGACGTTTGGGCATACATGTGTTCAGCTATCCTCACTGAGGAGATTCTAAGATAGCTTAATTGGAGTTGGAGTTTTAAGACAGATGGCTGTCCTTGTACATCTATATGTCTATTTGCCTCATTTTTTTTAAAAATATTTTTGCTTTGGTTTCTGGGGTGGGGGTGGACATTAATTTTCACAAGTTTTATGTAATAACCATTCTTAGCATTTCAGTTTCCTCCGTGATAATCCCAGAAAATCAATGAAATTTACTGCTTAGTTTTTGTTGGAAGATTACTTTTCAGTTTTAGTAACTTGCCACTTGGATTTTTCTTAATGGATTATCATCTTCAAATGTTCTTTCTGCCTTTTCTATTAGCAGGTGCTTGCTGTTTCAATATCCTATGTGTGGCTTGCAGGTTCCGGTAGATCTAGTTATCGATCACTCAGTCCAAGTTGATGTTGCTAGGTCGGAAAATGCTGTCCAATCAAATATGGAGCTTGAATTCAAGAGAAACAAGGAGAGATTTGCTTTCCTTAAGTGGGGATCTAAGGCCTTCCACAATATGCTTGTTGTTCCTCCAGGTTCTGGTATAGTGCATCAGGTATTGGAGCTTAAATAGCATCATTACTAATACTCTTTCAATGATTAAATCTATTTTTGTTTCACTCATTTAATGACTTTCATATAAAACATATTAATTCATTTGGGTTTAGCTCTCTACTTTAATCATCAGGTATTGGAGCTTAAATAGCATCATTACTAATACTCTTTCAATGATTAAATCTATTTTTGTTTCACTCATTTAATGACTTTCATATAAAACATATTAATTCATTTGGGTTTAGCTCTCTACTTTAATCATTTGTATGCCTGTTGATGCCTACATGAAATGATATAACTGAGCATTTCCCTTGCTGCCATTTTAGGTCAATCTTGAATATCTAGGACGAGTTGTTTTCAGTACTGATGGAATGCTCTACCCAGATAGTGTTGTTGGGACAGATTCTCATACAACCATGATTGATGGTTTAGGAGTTGCCGGTTGGGGAGTTGGAGGTATTGAAGCAGAGGCAGCAATGCTCGGTCAGGTACTAATTGTCACGTCCCATGAAGATTCTTGACTGAGAATCACAAATCTTTGCACACACACATATATATGCAAATATTTGTTTCTGCAGAATAAGACACCTATAGTAGATAATATGCTTAATTTTTAGGTACCACTATATTTTCTTCTTGTATGTTATTGTAAAATTACTCTAAAAGCAGCACTGATCCGTGCTTTAGAAATTTAAGAACCCTTCTCTTTTTCTCAATTTTCCTTATCTACCGTTAGATTATTCCAACGATATTTCAAACTAGTTTCTCAGAAGTGCCGCTTGTGTCAAAGTTTTGATAAAACATTTCAGCTTTAACTGCTGATGCAATGTGTATGAGAATGCTACAAATTATCTAATGCTGTTGTCTCTACCTAACAGCCAATGAGTATGGTGTTGCCCGGTGTTGTTGGATTCAAGTTATCAGGGAAATTGAGAAATGGTGTCACTGCAACTGACTTGGTTTTAACTGTTACACAAATGCTAAGGAAGCATGGTGTTGTTGGAAAATTTGTCGAATTTTATGGTAATATTACTGAACCTGGACTAACTTAGATGCTATAGCTACGTTAGAGGATCTAATGGTTTATGTATACTTGTTAGGTGACGGTGTGGGTGAAATATCATTAGCTGACAGGGCGACCATTGCAAACATGTCCCCTGAGTATGGTGCTACTATGGGATTCTTCCCTGTAGATCGCGTGACTTTACAGTATCTCAAATTAACTGGTAGAAGTGATGACACTGTGAGTACATTTTGTTATATATGAAAATTAGGAAAGAAATGATTATCACATTATCACATTATGCCTAAAGCCTCTGTTTGTCTGTAAATATAATAATCTCTTGTGTGCTAATATCTAGGTGTCAATGATAGAAGCTTATCTGCGTGCAAACAAAATGTTTGTTGACTACAATGAGGTATATAGCCTATCCTTTTGACATTAGTACCTTTTATTCCGAGTTTCAATCTAAGATCAAAAGCTTTATTTATATTCTGCTTACCTGCTCGAGGCTACTTTCATCTTTTTATTCTCCTAATGTCAGCCTGAACAAGAAAGAGCTTACTCATCTTACTTACATCTGGACCTGGAAAATGTGGAACCATGTATTTCAGGGCCAAAGAGGTGTGTGTTATGGCTTCTGCGTTTAGGAACTTTTCAATTCGCAGATTTTTGGTGATAGCTAACTATAGTTATTATATTTTACATAGACCTCATGATCGTGTCCCTTTGAAAGAAATGAAGGCTGATTGGCATTCATGCCTTGATAACAAAGTTGGATTCAAGGTGAGAATTCCATGCTTTGTGCATTGAATTCTGTTGTTTTTTCAAGGCTAATAACTTTATATTTATTTTGATCTCTCTTAAGTTTAACATTTTTATCATTGACACAATTTATCGTTTAATTCGTATAGTGTAAATGGATAATTAGAGACTTACGGTGTTATTCAGTCATTTAGATATAATATTGCAACAAACTATCTTGCTATGATACACAGATACTCTTTTTAGGGTAGCTTGTCCGTGTTCGGCACATATCATGTTGTGTCGGATACTGGCTTGGACTCTCCATGACATGGGTCCGACAAGCCACATGGTGTGTCCTATTTTCATATATATTTTAAATTTCTAACACTCAAAAGGGATACTTCAGAAACATTTATCTGTCAATTTTTTGACATGATATATGAATTTAAAATTTTAAAGAAGTGTACAAATAAAGATATGATATATGAATTTAAAATTTTAAAGAAGTTAAATCAATGTGTCCCCGACCTGTAATGTCCTACTTTTTGGGAAAATCACCTGTGGCTGTGTCCATATCGTGTTGTGTCCTGTTGCATGTCTCTGTCCGTGCAACTTAGCTTACTTGATTAACAAAGATTTAAAATGCTTTTTTATTCTATGCAACACACTTGCAGTAAACAAATACTCTAATTTAACAATCTACGTGCGACGCAGGGCTTTGCCGTGCCGAAGGAGGCACAAGAAAAAGTGGCCAAGTTTTCATTCCATGGACAGCCTGCGGAGCTTAAGCATGGTAGTGTGGTGATTGCTGCTATCACGAGTTGTACAAATACATCGAACCCTAGTGTTATGCTAGGGGCAGGCCTTGTTGCAAAGAAAGCTTCTGAGCTGGGTTTACAGGTTTTCCCTGTTCTATCAATTTTTTTAGTCGATATGACATTTCTTCTAAATGCTAACTTCTCAGTGACAATTTGCCAGGTGAAACCATGGATAAAAACAAGCCTTGCTCCGGGCTCTGGAGTTGTAACAAAATATTTACAGCAGAGGTATTTATTGCGATGTTTCTTTTTGAATTATGATCCAGTATGTTGGCATATGGTCAACTAAATATCTGTTCTCTGGATGATGAAGTGGGCTACAGAAATACTTAAATGAGCAAGGGTTCCACATTGTCGGGTATGGCTGCACAACGTGCATAGGAAACTCTGGAGATTTGGACGAGTCAGTGGCTGTTGCTGTATCAGAAAATGGTATTTTAAAGATGCTTTTGGTCTCTTATGAATGCCATAAACCATAAAACAAGTTTGATTAAGTTCAGCAACTTCAATATCCATTCAGTCCTTCAAGTGTCCGTGAAACTGATTGCTATCTAGCTGAAAATCTGATGTTTTGCAGACATTGTTGCATCTGCTGTGCTATCTGGGAATCGGAACTTTGAGGGTCGTGTCCATCCCCTGACAAGAGCAAACTATCTTGCTTCACCTCCTCTAGTGGTTGCATATGCCCTTGCTGGCACGGTCAGAAAATACTAAATAATTTGTGGCTACAGTTCTTCACTATGTCATTCGAGAAATGAGTTAAATTTGAACGTGAAAGTATATATTCAGGCATCCGAAAGTGGGTTCTATTAGACAGGGGATGAAGACATCATTTAACTAAACTGGAAGGATACATGCCTAATCATACGATAAGAAGGATGGAAGCAACTTATTCTAATTGTTTCACATTTATTTATCATGAGAAAGACAAGAATGATGGTTGGGGAGGGGAGTTCATTATCACGAATTTGATACTGAATTACAGTTTGCCTATATTGGAAGCTGATATATGATTTCTTTTCCTTTT
>CAIGRB010041103.1:10140-35351 GCA_903798255.1 Fraxinus quadrangulata
TTTTTTTTTTTTTTTTTTTTTTTTTTTTTTTGCGTTGGTGGTTTATATGGGACTTATGGGAGCTGTTTTCTCAATATAAGTTGAAATTGAGAACATATCAATTTTTGAGATCTGTGCCTGGTGTTTCCTACCATTGTGACTGTTGTTTGCCTGAAGTCTCATATTAGGGGATGTCAAATTTTACTTGTCGTTTTACTATTTTTGCAGGTTGACATTGACTTTGAGAAAGAGCCAATTGGTGTAGGTAAGGATGGCAAGGATGTCTATTTCAAGGATATCTGGCCATCAACTGAAGAGATTACAGAGGTATGCATTTATTATTTACTCACTGACTATTAAATTTTATAGTTCTCAAATACAATCCAGTAAGATGAGAACTATGTTTTTAGGCAGTTCAATCCAGTGTATTACCTGATATGTTCAAGAGCACATATGAAGCCATCACGGAGGGTAATCCCATGTGGAATCAGCTATTGGTACCCACTTCCAAGTTATACTCATGGGACTCAAATTCTACTTACATTCATGAGCCACCGTACTTTAAGAATATGACCATGGATCCTCCTGGTCCACATGGAGTGAAAGATGCGTACTGCCTGCTCAACTTTGGGGATAGCATTACAACAGATCACATCTCACCAGCCGGAAGCATCCACAAGGATAGTCCAGCTGCCAAGTATCTTATGGAGAATGGGGTTGATCGCAAGGATTTCAACTCCTATGGCAGTCGTCGTGGTAATGATGAAATAATGGCCAGGGGAACTTTCGCAAATATCCGTCTTGTGAACAAGTTATTGAATGGGGAAGTTGCTCCAATGACAGTTCACATTCCCACAGGAGAAAAACTTTATGTTTTTGATGCTGCAATGGTGATTTTCTAGAACTCATTTCATCTCTGTGTGACACAATATATTTCTTGTTTGTAAATCATTTGTTTGAGTATTTTCAGCTCATCCTTTTCTGCTGTATTTTATTACCACAAGTTTCTATTTGATCCTAATTCCTTTTGACCAATATGCAACTTTCAGAGATACAAATCTGCCGGACAGGACACTGTTGTCTTGGCTGGAGCAGAGTATGGAAGCGGAAGCTCCCGAGATTGGGCTGCCAAGGGGCCAATGTTGTTGGTAAGTCTCTTTTACGGCTTCTTGCATTACTTGTTTTTTCCACTTCTTCTTCCAAAAGGGAACTATTTAAACTATTGCAATTTAATTAAAAAATTTATATCACAGGGAGTTAAAGCAGTGATTGCCAAAAGCTTTGAAAGGATCCATCGTAGTAATCTTGTCGGGATGGGCATTATTCCTTTATGTTTCAAGTCTGGTGAGGATGCAGACATACTAGGATTGACAGGTCATGAGCGTTACACCATTGATCTCCCTAACAAAATCTCGGATATCCGGCCCGGTCAAGATGTTACTGTCCAGACTGACAGTGGAAAATCCTTCACGTGCACTGTCCGTTTTGACACTGAGGTATGTCTATCTACTTTTGTTCTCCTTTATGTAGTTATACAGGAGTAGTGTGTCTAAACAATTTTCATCTGGGATGGACAATTTCTAGTCAATATATGTTGCCTCTCTTGACAAGATATGAGACTTTCTTAAATGAAAATGATGCCAAAGGTTGAAATGCAACTTCTTAGTTTTTCAATTTCCTTTTTATGCTCTCTTCCTTGTTTACTTCAAATTAATGAATTTTATTGTCCCTCTTTTTGCTCACTAAGCACCAACCTAGAATAATAGTTCTCAACATCTAATGGAAAATAAAGAAATTTCAATTTCAATTCCAATGTTCCGGTGGCTATGAATACATATCTTCTCCAAATTTTTTATTTTTATTTTTTTTTGAGATTGTTTAAACCCCTTTTTATATAACTGTTTTTTTAACTAAAGACTGTCTATTGCATCTTTCAGGTAGAGTTAGCTTATTTCAACCACGGTGGTATACTTCCATATGTTATTCGCCAATTAACTAACCAATAAGGTTCCATGTTGATCAACAGCCTACTCCATTGTTGGTGAGTTCCCTCAAATGTAAAACGTAAGAGAATAAACATACATTTTTATCCTTTCAATGGAGTTCTTCATTTCATCATGATCAATGGCAGCAATTTTTGTTCGCCTACTCAAGGAAGATTATATTCTTTTTGTAATAAAATTTTTCCATCAAGATGACTATATTTGCATCCATGAAAAAGTACAAATTATGACATCGAAAAGGTTTTGTTCCCTGAATAATAGTTGTGTGGCGGTCAATTTCATTTCGTCTTGATATTACACGCAGTTTTTACCTACTGCTATATTTTCTGAACGTGTTCGTTGGCTTCATCATGAAAATGTCATGAATTAGGTTTGTTGAAGGCCAAATTTAATATTAAGTGTATCCTTTCTCTATTGGTTTAAGCTTTTTATCATAGTATTGGAGGATAACTTCTTGAATCTCTGCGCTATGGCATTTTTAAATGAAAATCAATTGGTTTTGGGTTGAGACATCTAAAACCACTTTATCAATGTTCAAACTAGATTGGTATATGAGAAGGGGTGTTGAAGGTAAAAATTTAGATGAATAAAATGTCTTCCCTTTTTGACATCTTAAACTTTAGATGTGCCTACATGGTGTTGGGAGGGGGTGTCGAAGGTAAAATTTTGATCATGAAGCGTGTTCCCTCTTCAATTGTTTACCTTGTGAATCAACATTGATTCAACTGAACTTAATGCTGTGGAGGGATGGACAAATTCTTGTTCAACTGAAAATTTATTCAACAAAATGAAATTTTAGTCTAGACTATGAGAGGTATTTGTTTTGAGAATAACGCTTTCTAGCACCACATGACCAGTCTATGTGACATTACGCGATAAATTCATTTAAATGTGAAATTGTGTGATGCATTTAATTGAATATGTAATTTAATGTCATTAGTGTTGCCACCTATACTGGTGTTAAGCACCAGTGGTGTTAAATAACATTATTTTTGTTTTACATATATTTGTTGATAGCTTGATTTTGGCATTTAATTCGTTGGAATATGTGACTGATGTCATTGTTACACATATATTGGTGCTTACAAACATGTAAAGTCGGATAGAAACAAAAAATAAGTGTAGAGTACATATACATGACTTGAAGTTGCGCTATATCCTATATCTTAACACACTCAACCTATCTGAGGCAGGTAGATCGTCCTTGCCACATTTTAAATTTTCTTTAAGTTTATTTAGACATTTTTAATTTTTTTAATATATAAAATACATGTGTATTTTGCTTTTTCAATATTTTTTGACCTCCTATCGTGAAAATTCTGATTCTACCACTGGATCTATAAGTCATTGTCAAAATTTCATAATAAGCAATGTTGCTAATATCAATTAAAAACCAACTAGATTTATCTTTCCTTATTTAATGTAAAAGCATGGGAATTACTAGGGTAGGACACTTTTGTTCTTGTTATTGTCCACTTTTGCTTTTAATCCACATGTAATGTGACCACCGACCGTTGTTAACCTATAGATTCGAGAAGGATGAAGTGAGAGTGTAGAGTACTAGTTTTACCGTTATTTAACTGCTCGCTCCATCCCATTTATATAGGTTTGTTTTGTTTTTCACACAGATTAAGAAATCTTATTTAATATTATTGGAAAAATAATTTTTACCAAAAACTTTCATAGTTTACCCTAATTTAATTATCAATAACTAGTAATAAATTATTATTGGAAGTAGTAAAGAAATAATGGTATATTAATAAACGAACAAAACAAACATTCTTAATAAAGAAACAAGACTATATAATTAGGATAAGAAAATAAAGAAAGTGAGCTTATATAAATGGGATGGAGGGAATATAATATAAGTTTAAAATGTTGATTTTGGCCTACAAAATATGTCGTCTAGATTATGAATTCATAATTTTTTTCTAATTATTATTAATAGGAAAAAAAACTTTTGAAAATTTGGAAATATATTGTTAGAGATTACTTTTTTTTTTTTCGAAAAAAAAAATGAAAGAACAAAAAATTCGTTTCAGTCGATCCATTGCTAATATTGATAGAATTTTAGGACGGCCTTAATATAGGACTTTAGGCAAATGTCTCTCCTGTATTGGACTTCACTCGGCTCTATGTGAATACAGAATCAATTAAGATACATGTCCAGATTTAAAAATAGGAGGGAGAAAAATAGGGTGTTGTGGCATGTATTAATTAGATTTTTTTTTAAACTGCTCAATCAGTCTCCGACGTGTGATAGCCCTGTTTCTGAATATGTTCTTGTAGCATAGTTGTAACCCTCATTTTGTACAAAGACATCAACAATACTTTGATGCCTATCACCTATTGTAGTCTTTTGGTTCACGATCCCTAACAATTTTATTATTATTTTAAAATTTAATTAAGAAAATAATATTTTGAACAAATTGCATTGTTCGTCTTTAATCTATTGACCTAGTAGAAAATGTCCGCAACCTCTAAGAAACTCGTTATTTTCAAAACATTTTATTATAATCGCATGATCAATCTCCAAAAATCAAGGTTTCTTCCCTCAAAATTTCCACTAATTTGTTGCATGGACCTCAAATGAATATGACTAAGTTTTTAGATACCAATTTAAGTTGAAAACTTAGTTTTACGAAATTGAACACGTGAGGAATAAATGATGTCTTGACAATAGCTTCTATTAATTATCAAATTATAGATATGTTGAAGACTAATATGTTCATTTGTTAAAGGTCAAATTTCATATAGAGATTGAGTTATTTCTCTTTATAAGGTTGAATTTTTAAAATTGAATTCCAAATCTGGCATTTGTTTGGTTTTCCTTTTTAATTGCTAAAAATTTAATTTTTAAAGTAAAATATTAATATTAACCACACAATTTCGTAGAAACCATTATTATTACCCACTTATCAATCATTCATTTTTACGAACTTATAATTTTAACAACTAAAAAGGAAATCCAAACAAAGGTTTATATGATTTATAGCTCAAATTATCAATTTAATATATTTAAAGCTTACCCAAAAAATTGAATTCAAAAATTGATGTTATCAAATGCGCTACTATCTTATGGGGGGTGAAATTCAACATAGGGCTTAAGCAACCCCCCTTAATAAGGGATAATAATATATTAATATTCCCAACCTTTATTTTTTTGACACACTTATGACCCCAACCTTTTTTTGGTCATATTTTATTTTTAACATTCAATTAATTACGCATCTTGTACATAATAATATTTTTTATCCAAATTCTCTATTTGTGTGCTTTGACATGAAGGGACAATTATTTTTTGGACTTCTTTATTATTATTATTATTATTATTTACTTATTTAAAAATATGATGAACAAATAAGTTTTTTTACGCTCTCCTATCATTTTTTGAACGCAATGAAATGTTGAAAACAAAAATGCGATAGGGAAAAGTTAGAACATAAAATATGACAATGAACAAATATGGAAGACCTTTGTTACAATTAAAATATAGTACAAACAGAAAATAGTGAATGTAACGAGGCTTGTCTAAAGTAGATTTTTCAAGAATAAATTTAAAAAATAATTTTTTGAAAAATATGTGGTTCAAAAGTAGAAAATATTAAGATTCACGTGCAAATTATTTTATTGAAAGTATTTATGGTTAAAAATAAACTGAAAAAAAAAATAAGAATTGGTGGGATGTAACTGTTGTTTCTGAAGTGTAAATTTCTCATTCGAACAATCTGAATATTCAAACGATGACATAATTATCGTAATGTAATTTGCACAATGTAACAATATGATCAATATGATCATAAAGTTAATTCTAGACCATCGACTTCACGATATTTCTTTAAAACGAATTTGTTGCCTTCATTGGTACTAAAAGTGTTCAACAATCGTTTTTCAAGATAGAACGAATTTTGTCTCATACGCAAACAAAACAACAATCTGCAAGAGTTCCAACGAACCCAATGAAACGTTTTCACTTCGAGAACAATATCAAAATTTCAAAGCAGAGAAAGTTTGCAATAAAAATGGTGTAATTATTCTGACAACAATGTAGACTATTTATAGACTCGTTCGTAACCATTCAAACACTCTTCAAGCCATTTCAAAACAATCATCACTGTTCAGATATCCCTCTAAACTCGAACAGACAACACTGTTCAGCATGAAACACTGCACTTGTTAAGTCTGTTAACAGACGATCCAGACAAAAAAATTACTCAGAAGTAAGTTAATAAAAATTAATTTCATTAAGTACCCAAAAATTTGATTAATTACAATTTGAACCAAAATTTTAAATAAATTTTGTCCAAAAAATAATATAGTACAAGGATCTACCCGAACAAGAATCGAATCGGGCTCATGCCGTGTCGAGCTAGTCGGATGGACTACACGCGCGTGTGGGCTTAGGATTGAACCCATTGAGATATATGTCTCCCCCTTCCAAAGACAATTGGTATTTCTTGGGGTTCAAACTTAATTTCCAAACTTTCACTATATAAATCACACCAAAGTTTCATAACTTTTCTATGTGGAATAAGTGTTTGGCAGTTTTCAATAAATCAAATTCTTTATTAGTTTATAATTTTAAGTAGGTTATTTTGACATCAAATATTTCATTTAATTCTAAATGCTTTTCAATAAATAAAAATATCACATTAATCATCTCATGGAGTAAAACTCAAATATACTTGATTCAATTAAAATTGAAGTACGGGTCCCACTAAAATTGAAACTCAAAATTAACCCATTTCACTAATTAATAAACCATTTTCAGCAGTAACTGCCTAACCTTATATAATCCCAAGTCTAAAACTTGTGCATACGGTAGTGGCGGGCATTGTCAAAACATGCTCGTCAACTCGTTTTACATGTTTAAGATCATATTCAAGACTTTTTATGCACTATTTTTTATTTTGCTTTTCTCAAAAAATATTTATTAATTTTTCGTCGTATTTTAATTTAGCATAATTTTTTTGTTTGTCAACAATGAGTCCATATAGATGTGGTTTAATTAGTTTTAGAAATTAAGTATTAAAATCTATTATTTATTAATGTACTTCAAGAGCAGGATGAATTTGGCTCTTTTTTTTTGGAGCTCAAGAACATTTTACTTTATCTGCCGAAGATACTCTAAAACTGAATTTTGATTTTATAGGGCGAAGATAACCATCTACCGGGCATCCCAAGAATTCGAGTTGGGAATGAAAACAAGAACAAGTACCCCAGCCTTTAACTGGACACTGCTGGATGCTGTTTTTAAGATTTTAGTGTTCAGTGAATCAGCATTTTTTGTTTGAACATTATATTTATAAATATACAGTCAATTTGAAATATTCGATATATCAAACGTTGTGATCTGATTCCATTGAATACTAATAATATTCTCCTGTATACTTGTAAGCATATTTAGCAGCAAACCTCAATTTTAGAATCTTGTTGGTGGACTTTTGAGCTATATTTGATGAATGCTCTTCAGGTAATATATCTGGCCACCCAACAGTCATGCATTTGCTGATTGTATTTAGATTCTTTGCACAATTCATTTATTTATCCACGTATGCATTAATATAAGTAACTATGATTCCTTAAACTTAGTATACAAGTTTTTATTCCAATTTATTAAAAATTTTGCTCATTTGTGCATGATTTGGTACTAAACCAAAATTTTTAACTAATCTTAGAAGTTTAGAACAGGGAAAAAAAGTTACTTATTGTGTCTGTTCTGGAAAGTGTTACCATTGCTTTGGCCATGTGGGTATTTAGTAACTAAGGCTGGAAGTTGATTTCTTGTATAATTCATGTTGGAATTATTGTACTTTTTTAATTGAATAGTGTTGAACCTACCTCTCTTGATTGGAGATTGGGATTATACTTTGACTAGGCATGTAGAGGCAAGGCCCCATTTTAAGAATCTTAGAAGATCTACCTTCATTTCTGGTTTTGGGTTCATGTTCATGCTTTGCTATTACAAAGTTCTTAACCAATAAAGATGAAAATTTTGCACAACTGGCGTCAAATTATGTATTTTGAACTTTTCTTTCCAGCTATATTTTCTATCGGGTGCTTGATTTCTTGAAATGATGGTGAGGTAATTTAAAGAATCAATCAATTGGTTGCTGACTTTATTGGAAATGGAGTTCCATGTACATGTGAGGAGAGCATTGCTGTTTCTGAATTTTTGTGTTTGGCTGTCTACGGTAGTCATTGGCATGACTAAAAATGTTAGTGCTCCTTCTAGACCAAGCGTGGTGAATATTGGAGTTTTGTTCACATTCAATTCGACTATTGGACGATCAGCAAAGCCAGCTCTTCTTGTGGCAATTGATGATGTCAATTCTGATTCTACCATTCTTAACGACACAAAGATTAACCTCATTCTGCAGGATACCGATTGCAATGTATTTCTTGGAACCATTGAAGGTAATATATGTAGTTATATAACTTTCTTGTCTTTTAACGAGTAATGCTACTAGGTTCGATATTTTAAACTATATCTTTCCAGACTTTCCCTATCTTGTATAGCTTAGGTTCACAGGAGAATTCTTCAGCAAGTTGTGTCTATTTCTCCTTACTTTAATTTGTTTTGAAGGCAATTTCTTGATTATCATTTTGTCTATTTATGATGAGAGTCTTGTTGATAGTTAGTATAAAAACTAACCTCTCATACTGCAAGACATGAATTAACACCTAAGGCATTGACTGAACACATAAAATTCATCAGCACAGCAAATCCATGGTCCAATTGCTGAAGTTCTAATCGACACGAATCATTTTGTTTCCACTCTGCTCTCTACATATATTTATGCAGAAGAAATTTTACCTTTTTTTGCTAGCAAAATGGTGAAGGAAAATAGAATATTTGATTTTAATGTAGAATGTTCTTCTATTTCATGGACCATATTGAAAAGATAAACCCCCAGGAATTCTTATGACTTCCCAAATTTTATTCAAGTTGATGCATGATAGCAGGTGTTTCTATTATGCTTTAGATGAACCACAACAGGAACACGTGAGATAAAGACAACTACAATGTTCTGCTTTGCACTGTTTGCTGAATTTTAATGTTACAAAAGAACTTCAGTTCTAGTGGGAAGATATCTATTTATTTGTTACTCTTATCTGTAGAAATGATGTTGATCCTTGCTTGTGTAGCTATGCAGTTGATGGGTAAAGAAGTAGTCGCTGCAATTGGTCCACAATCCTCAGGGATAGCCCATGTTATTTCACATGTCGTGAATGAACTTCGAGTGCCACTTTTGTCATTTGGGGCTACAGATCCAACTCTTTCTTCCCTGCAGTACCCGTACTTCCTCCGTACTACGATAAGTGATCATTTCCAGATGTATGCAATTGCTGATTTGGTGCAGTATTTTGGATGGAGAGAAGTAGTTGCCATCTTTGTTGACGATGATTATGGTAGAAATGGGATTTCTGTTTTGGATGATGCACTTACTAAGAACCGTGCTAAGATTTCTTACAAAGCTGCATTTACTCCTGGAGCTTCAATAAGTGACATTAACAGCCTATTGGTTGAAGTAAACTTGATGGAATCGCGTGTTTTTGTGGTACATGTAAATCCTGATTCTGGTCTTACAATTTTTTCATCAGCTAAGAGTCTCGGAATGATGAACACTGGTTATGTTTGGATTGCTACTGATTGGCTTCCTTGTCTTCTAGATCCTTCGGCAACCAATAGTCCCGATAGAATGGATCTTATACAAGGGGTTATTGCACTCCGCCATCATACCCCAGATTCTAATCTGAAAACAAATTTTACTTCTCGGTGGAAAGATTTGAAGAATAAGGAAACCCCGAACTTTAATTCTTATGCTCTGTACGCATATGATTCTGTGTGGTTACTTGCTCAAGCTCTTGATATATTCTTCAATGAGGGTGGAATTGTGAGTTTTTCTGATGACCCCAAATTGCAAGATACCAATGGTAGTTCCCTGAATCTAACAGCACTTCGAATTTTCGATCAAGGCTCGAAGTTACTTCAGATACTTACTGCAATGGATTTCACAGGTCTAAGTGGACAAATTCAGTTTGATACAGATAATAATTTGATTCATCCAGCATTTGATGTTATTAACATTGGTGGAACTGGGTTACGGAACCTTGGTTATTGGTCAAATTACTCAGGTTTCTCAATTGATGCTCCAGAAATTTTATCTGCAAAGCCCCCCAACACTTCCACCAGTAATCAACATCTTTATGATGTAATATGGCCAGGCGGAACTACAACAAAGCCTCGTGGATGGGTGTTTCCCGACAATGGGAGGCCTTTGCAAATTGCTGTACCTCATCAGGTTACTTATCCTGAATTTGTGACTAAAGACAAAGGACCATTAGGGGCCAAAGGATATTGCATTGATGTTTTTGAAGCAGCCATTCAATTGTTGCCTTATCCTGTTCCTCATCAATACATTTTGTATGGTGATGGTAGAAGAAACCCTCTATATAACAACCTTGTGAATGACATTGCTCAAAATGTAAGTACCATCTTCCTAGTTTTATGCAGCACAAAAAGTGAGTTCCTAATATAGCTTGGGAAATGAAAGAAATCTTTAAATGAGTGAAAACAAGAAATGAAAAGTGCAAATATCTTGTTTGGTAATGAGGATTGTCCAGCACAGGAAAGTATTAAAAGAAGAAAAATAAGCTAATATCTTGTCCTCTGTACTGTCCATCCTTTTGAGTATTTTGTGCCAAACATGCCATAATTGAATGCTCAAAGTGAAAATAAGACTGCATTGAACTTAGGAAGGAATTATATTCAGTCCTGCTTACTATTTTGCTTAATTCATTAGCCTAGACTGTAGTCATTATGTAAAAATGACAGCATGTTCTGTTGCAAGATTATAAGTTCCTTCACTGGAAGTTTTTAAGCTCATGCACAATTTTCATTTTTGCTCTTTAAAGGAATGTTTCAGCGGAAATCCATTTTCTCATATTGCTCAAGTAAAATGATGAACAATTAAATAAAACTCAATCGGACTTAGGTTATGAAATCTAATAAAATTGTCTGCCTTTTATGCAGGAGTACTTATTCTAGTGTTTCTATATATTTAATCTTGTTGCACGGACTCAGATGTTTCTTCTCACATGTCTGTACGTGCTCTTTGTGATATCCACTTCATTTGCAAAACTGCTCTCTGCAATAACATGATAGCTCCTCTTAATACTTTTGCAGGTGGAGAGTCAGAAGTTCTATAATGTTTTAACCTTTGACTGGAACTTATTTTAGTTTGGTTTGTTTTAACAGAAATATGATGCAGCTGTTGGGGATGTTACTATTACAACAAATAGGACAAGAATTGTGGACTTTACGCAGCCTTACATGGAATCAGGGCTCGTTGTAGTGGTTCCTGTCAAAGAGATTAAATCTACTCCATGGGCTTTCCTCAAGCCATTTTCTTGGCAAATGTGGTGCCTAACTGGGTTGTTCTTTCTTTTCGTGGGATCTGTTGTTTGGATTCTTGAGCACCGAATGAATCCCGAATTCCGAGGCCCTCCACGGCAACAGCTTATAACGGTATTTTGGTTAGTGTCTCGACTTGTTAAAACGAAAGATTACTATCTAGGCACTACATTGTACGTAGAAGCTGTCCCTTGTCCTGTATCCTAAGAAAGAGGCGTGCATAGTTCCTAGGGAACGCTGGCTATTCTAGAGTTTCTTCTTTGTGAGCTGATTTGGATTTGAACCCAATGAATTTCGACTTGACTTAAATTTGATTTTGAAGTGCGTGTGTATACTAACTTGAAACTCAATCTTTCAGGTTTAGTTTCTCAACAATGTTTTTTTCACATAGTAAGTACATTCTGTCAATCCATTTTGCTCAGTGGCAGCAAAATCCTGCTTGAGATTCCTAACACTCCCAACTGAATTGGATTTTATGCAGAAGAAAACACCGTGAGCACCCTGGGACGTTTGGTGTTGATATTGTGGCTGTTTGTGGTGTTAATTATCAATTCAAGCTATACAGCTAGTTTGACATCAATACTCACAGTGCAGCAGCTGACTTCACGAATTCAAGGGATTGATAGTTTGATAACCAGTTATGATCCAATAGGGATCCAAGATGGATCATTTGCATATAATTATCTTACTGATGAGTTAAACATTGCAGAGTCCAGGCTTCGAATATTGAAAACCCAATATGACTACATTAATGCCCTTCAGCTAGGTCCAAATCGTGGTGGGGTTGCTGCCATAGTTGATGAACTTCCTTATATTGAGTTATTCTTATCCAACACAAAGTGCATATTCAGTATTGTGGGGCAAGAGTTCACAAAAAGTGGATGGGGATTTGTAAGTATTTTTATAGTTTCTATTTTCCTTGGCTTGTATGGGACAGTAGATTAGACAGTGCTCAACAATATTAAACAAAAATAACTTAAATCTGTCTATTATACGGTCCAAAAAGGTTACTTTAAGCTTAGCAGCATAGTTTGAAGTTTGTACATTCACCTTGCAGTGACATGTTATCTAAAACTAGTTATGGAATTCATTGTGCAGGCATTTCAACGGGAATCTCCATTAGTGATTGATCTGTCAAGCGCGATCCTTCGACTTTCAGAAAATGGAGAGCTTCAGAGAATCCATGATAAATGGCTGACGCGAAATGAATGCTCTGTGCAAGCCAAGCAAGTAGATGAGAGCCGGCTTTCCCTCGAGAGCTTCTGGGGCCTGTTTCTTATATGTGGAATTGCCTGCTTTATTGCATTGATAGTCTTTTTCTTCAGGGTTTATGGGCAGTACAACAGATATAATGGAGACATAGAGCAGCAACAAGACATCGAGGAAGGTGAACCTGCAACAACACGTCCTAGTAGACGCATCCTTGCCACCACTAGCTTCAAGGACCTGATTGATTTTGTTGATAAGAAAGAAGTCGAAGTTAAGGAGATTCTTAGAAGGAAGAATAGCGATTTGAAGAGGCAACCTAGTCAAGTACCTGATGGACAAAACGATTCGCTACCATGAAAAAGGTTTTTGTTTTTTTCGTAGCTATATGCTTGTTAGTAGTATAGTAATGGTCCCATTATGTAGCATTACATTGTCTACATATGAATTTATGAATGTTTAGTGCTTTTTCTATAATAATACTAATTTGAAGTAATTAAGGTATAATGCATACACTCAAACTAACTAAACACATTGTATCTTATTGATTAATTAATTAATTAAAGACGCACTAACAGATACCAATATTTAACCTACTAAAATCTGGGGAGCAAAAGCAGTTAGTTACTCGTGTACTTTATAAATTCACTAATTTAGGAATGAACAAATGAATAATAATGGATTGCATATACATATTAGAATGTTGTTTATAGCTCGTCTCAAAACGAGCTTGAACTGTCCATGAGCCGAGCCGGGACGTGCGAGCTTAGGAGCCGACAAATGTGTGACAATATTGTCTGATGTTCGTTTCATTTATTTATAACTGAAGACCAAGTATTCTGGGAGAGAAAAAGGACTTCAAGAATTTGGAATGACAGGAGCAAATCAGGTGGACAAAACATCGTGTGTTAAAGGGGCACATATATCTTATAGTATCTGGGAAGTGGGAGGTAGACAACAAGAATTTACAGAGTTTCTTATAAATGAAATATCAAGAGACAAAAATCTCATTTGGGTTACCAATATTTGATTGAAAATTCACAAAAATCTCATTTGGGTTACTAATTTAAAATTTTGAGACTTGCTTACACGAGTCAGATATGTATAGCTTATACAATTTAATCCATATCTGACTCGTGTAAGCAAGTCTCAAAATTTTAAATTAGTGAGAAATGAGATGCAAAGTGAATGAATATATTCGTTAAAGTATAAAGTCAAACTCAGTGCTACTAGAATCTTTTAAATAAAAAGCTCATATTTGATTTTTCTTTGTATAACTTTTATTTCTCCCCCTAACTCTAAGCACATATATAAATCTTTTTCTAAATTTTTCAGTACAAACTTATCTTCATTGAGATATCCAACAGACTTAATGATCCATATAACGAGTTTTAGACTTATGACTCTAAAGTCTGATGATTTCAAAAAATCAAGTTTTAAGATATCCAACAGGCTTAATTGCTCGAGTAAAAAATGATACGAAGAAAATATAAGATGGATCACAATAATTCAACTCATTTTACTCTACTTGGAACATTGACAAGGATTGAAAAATTTAAGAAATCAACTTTAAAAATGAGACGCAGCAGCTTGGCAGAGGAGGCTCTATATAGAATATATAATACAAAGCGTAGAGATGGCTCTAGCATGGGTGCTAGGTGTAGGGGTAGGGAGTCAACAAGTCTCCTTAAATTCTAGGGATGCCTATGGAGAGGGGTTGATTGAACATATTTCTTGTTTTCTTCCTCCTGGTCCCCATCTTCCTTGCCATCATTATTTGTATAATTATATTTATATCAAACATTTTATTTGTTGCCATCGCTATAGTATTTTTTATGGTATTCTTATCTTCAAATTTTTTTTAACTAACTCATTTTATATTTAATAATAGTTTATATCCAAAAAGTTCGTAAAAATAGCGTATAATAACTTATTTTACATCTTATTTAAAAAATAATAATTAATTAAAAATACGAAAATTTTCCCCTCATATCAAAATATATAAACAAAATATTTTGACATAAATCATCATTATATTTTCAGCGAGAAAATTATTGCAATCAAAGAATCCTATGCTTATAAAACAAGAGTGTGTTTGTGTAGTTAACATGTGATATTCCTTGAGAAATTTCATTAGTTTGAGTTGAAAGAAGGAGAAAATATGTGTAGAGTTGTGAGAGTTTTTTCATTGGGATGGGTTGTGATGATGATTATAAATATTACAAATGATCAAGTGGCAGATGGTGCAATTTCTCAGCATTTGATGGAAAAGATTTATATGATAAACAACAAGGGTCCTTACTTGGGTATTGCAGTGCCCAACAGTTTTGAGATGAACCCTCTACTCCAATCTTCAAGTTTTGTTCCTTATCCCATGCTTCCCTACTTGGATTTTGCAGGTTATACAATTATTCACTTGAATTTTAATTTATTGCTTACTTTTATTTTGTGGACGATGAATTATTCCCTGCCAAACGTTATAAAAAAAATGTTATAATCTTGTCTCGTACGCTTTTCTTTCGTCTAATATTGCATATATAGTGTCCTTTAAATATTTTTACTGTATGACATATGTTCTAGTATGTAATAATTTATATTGAACTTAAATATGGCCATGAGTCTATGTTTTTTAATGACATTCATTTGAGTAGATGGAATATGTTTTGCATGTACCTAAAATGATTTTTGTTTATAATAGTGAAGTGATTTTAAATGAATATTTTACTAAACATCCAAATTCTTTAGGTATTCCAACAGATACACCACTAAGAAAAGTTATGATAAATTGTATTCGTTGTTACTATACTCTCACTTATTGTTAATGAGGAAATTGTATTAAACTTTAATTAGGTAACTCTAATTAATTTCAATGAGATAACTATACTTTGAAATGATTTCAATAAAGGCAATTTCGTTCAATTCTACGGACAAAAACCGACGACGTTACAGTCAATAAATGATGGTCGTCACACGCAATTTTTATTATTTACGTGAATTAAGTACAATTTTATTGAAATAAATGACGATCATCATTTGTTGACGTTACGACATCGGTTGCCGTCAATCCAAGTGATGGAATTGGACACGGTTATATGATTGAAATCAAATAAAATTGTAATAGCCCAATTGAACACAATTGAAGTATGATTACATGATGGAAATATAGTTACCGTGAGTGAAATTTACTCGCAAAGTTATATTGGTGAAAAATGATTGACCTAGTTAATGTGGAATATTAATTAAATATTGAAAACAATACTTTTATATTGTTGTTGTTGTTTTTAAAATATGTTTGATCTACCAAATCTTCAAGGAGACAACAAGAAATGGCATAATCTCCAGTGATAATAATCCAAAATCTTATGCTTATTTACTTCATCTTTTGCATCTAAACAGGAAGAAGGTTTCGAATTGGAACCTTGGAAAGTCGAAAAGTTATTGTTGTCATGTCCGGACTCAGCATGATGTGTTCATTTCCATAATATCCCACTTACAAGGAAAATAAATGATATATTTGTTTCTTTCCATTTCTTTATAGAGATACAACCTAATTGAGACTATTTAAAATTATTATTTTATAGCTTAATGCAGGAATAGCAACACAGTTGCTGCTAAGTGTATTCAAGATTGAAGTAGTTCACTTTGGAATAGCAGGAAATGCAAATCCTCAATTTCAAGTTGGAGATGTTACTATCCCTCACTATTGGGCTCTTTCAGGCCCCTGGAATTGGCAGGTACCCATTTTATGGTTTCTTTTATCTTAATTAGTTGTAAAAAATGTCAAAGACATAGAATCTCATATCAAATAAAAATAAACTAATTTATAAGGATTTGAATTATGACATTTTAAGATTGAATTTCAAATCTTAATATGGTATCAGAGTTCATTAAATTCCAACAAACCGTTCGATTCGATTAAAACTCAACAATAGTGAGCACGTGGATTTCAAGATTGATTTGGTCAAACGAGCCATTATTATACGACAGCATGTTAAGAAATAAAATTTCATATCGAATAAAAATGAAAAAAATAACTAACTTATAAGGATTTGAGCTACTCTTCTTAACAAAATTTACTTTTTAACATGGAACCTCCACATCTTAAGAAAAAATATGTTTCAATGCATACCCCCAACACACACGTAACTAATAAATCAAATGAAATAAATACATGTATGGTTCTTGTTTTATATCTAAGTGAGCGATGTTTCAGCAAAACCGTTTCTTTTATGATTATGAATTTTCTTAATCCACAACAATCTCCTTAATTTGCTTAAAATAAGCCTAGTCTCCAATAATTATCTCTCCACTCGAGCTCTATCATTCAGTAACACGTAGAACACATCGGTATCCAAAATCAATTTAGATGTTATGAAAACTGTTTAAAAAAAAAAAAGCCGAAAAAAGCACATAGATCAATTTCATGTGTAGTGTATAATCACTTATATTGCACATTTTTATGATCAGCGGTTTGGAGATGGACCTGGTGATGAACTTGCATTTGAATCCAGTGGAGACTATACAAGAAAAATCGGTTACCTTAATTTCTCCAAAAATGAAAATGGGGCAAGAAATCGGAATTATTCGGACAACCTTCTCAACAACGTGTGGTATCAACCGGAAGAGATATTTTCCATTGATGGACAACCTGAGATTAGACAGCATGCCTTTTGGGTTCCTGTTGACAAGCTCTACTTTTCACTTGCAGACAAACTTGAGGTTAATTTTACAATCTTGGCTTAATCTTTTGATCACCAAAGGTTATTTACTACCGTGAAATTTTACTAAAAAACTTAAACTAACCATGAATTTGCTGAGCCTAGAAGATCGACTCATTTGTTTACTTAAATTTAGTTTTTAATTACTTGCATGTCCAGGATATTATCCTCGAAAGGTGTGTCAATTCTACTACGTGTTTATCTCGACCTCCAAAGGTAATTAGAGTGGAGAGAGGGGTGAGTGCTAGTGTGTTTGTAGACAATGGTGCCTATCGAGATTTCTTGCATTCTAAGTTCAATGCAACTCCGATCGACATGGAAAGTGCTGGAGTAGCCCTTGTATGTCTCCAACAAAAGACGCGTTTTATAGCAATTAGGGCACTATCTGATTTGGCAGGTGGTGGTTCTTCTCTCTCTAATGAAGCTGCTATCTTCTCTTCATTAGCCGCTCAAAATGCAGTTAATGTTGCAATTAAGTTCGTTACTTTGTTGTTTTCGTAAAGTCAAATTATATGACTCGACTCAACTCAACTCAACTCAATAAGGTTATTAGTCAATGTTTGTACCTATATATTGAAGTTTATTTTATGTTGTAATTCTTTTAATGTCATTTATATGATTGAACAAAAACTTTGTTTCGTACTTACGTATTAGGTTTTCAACCCCATTTGCAATGCCAGTAAAAGTATTATACAAATATCTGCATTGCTATTCTATTCAAAATGAAATAACACAAACAAATAAAAATCGCCACCCAAAGACAACTCAACACTCTCTCGAGTTCACCAAGGAGATGCATGAATTTCAAGTGATAATTTCCTCTCAAAGAAAAATAGGTTTCTATTCAAATACTTGCTTTTTTACCTTCAAGGCGTAGAAGAGTGTGGTTAAATAGTTATGACTTGGAACAACCTTCCATGCATAGACATTTTCCTAAGTATTCTTTAATATTTTCAAGATTACATTTAAGTGAAAGAAACATGTATATTAAGTTACAAACTCGTGCATGCAGAATCGCATTGAACCAGGAAAGATGTGACTTTTAGCATCCCCTCGTATAGACTTTTCAAGATGACCATCTTAAAGGAAAACATCAATAGCATTGTGTAGGAAAGTCAAAATGGAGATCCATAATATGTCTCAACAACGTTCCATAATTAATCATGCCACATCATATGTACATCATTTTTAAAAAATCATGCCACGTGGCAACATGCTATGAACATTTTAAAAACTAAGCAATTTTTTTACCAACATGTCAACTTGATTGCTGTACAAATGGCTTAACTCTTCCATAATTTAGTTGGTGACACCAAAATTCTACACCTTAAAAATCTAATGCAGCAAATTTGACTTCTTTTTTTATTTTTCTTCAAAGTTTGCAATCGATAGCACTCTTTCGTCATGGGACATCCAAAGTCCTCAGATTATATTCCATCAACGAACTAACAATTGAAATCCTAATTAAAAGATCAAACAGCACCTACTATGTGACCGTAAAAGCTAAAGTGCATTTAGAACAACAAAAATAAATAAAAATAAAGTGAGCGAGCTGTACTTTAATGTCCTCCTGTTCTCCCGACTTAAACATGAATTTCTCCTTATTCGTGAATCCATGTTGCATTTTTCTTTTATCGCAAGTATACGATATTGAACACGTAATTTAATGAATCTTTGAGTCTGAATAATCGTTCCAACAATTACTATTATTTATTCCTAGTTTATTGTTTTTACATTTATTTGACGAAAAATAAAGTTTAGTTTGATTGTTGATCTAAATCATACTAACTTAAATTTAATGTATGGTAATGTACTCAAAAATCGAATTAGGTTTTTGAATACAATTGAGATATTAAGGCACACAATTTCATTTATTTATCACCTTTAATTCTCTAATCAAGAATCTTAACCAAATGTCGTGTTTTGTCGAATTTTTCTAACGTATTCAATTTACCCATCTTGAGTTCAAATTGACTATATTTATCTAAGTTAGTTTTATACATCTATGTTAATCATGATATACTTTATTTAAATGTATTAAATTTCTAAGAATTAATATAACAACCGCATTAACTATAAAAGGTATCTATGCTTTTATACTAATTAGTAGTAAGCACGTGCGTTACACGTCTTATGTATCGAATGAATGATATGCATAATATTTTGAACTATAAATATTCTAATCAAATTTAAAAAGTAACGCATGTACACATGATTTTAGAACGTGAAAATGATGCATAATTTTTTATTCATCGAAAATATTCAAAATCACAAAATATAAAACATACCTCATTTAATTTGTCAAAAGTACTGACACCATTAGTTTCTTCGATATGATTAGATTATATATCATTGGAGACATGCAAGCCTCTTCTAATAAATTTATGAAAGCTGAAAGGAGATTATCATTCATCATAAAAATAAATGGGGGGAACGTAAAATCAAAATGCAGTTTTAAATTCTATTCACTTGACAATTTTAAGAAACGACAAACACATAATTTCCTAGACGGTTATCTTGATTTCTTTTATGAAAACAATTTTTTGAGAAGAAGAATAATGAAAGCAAGAGAGAAGAAGGTGGGGGAGGGGAAAGTATTATATCAAATGAAAATGGAGAGAGATGTAATAAAATTCATACTCGAGAATTATGAGTAGAGAACTTTCACATAATTTTTCTCACTTATTTCTTAGCTTTGGTCCAAAACTTTCATCATAAAGTATCAATTCAAAGAAAAAATTCCACCTTCATAATTTCCAATTTTTGTAATTTAATATATATTGAATTTATGGAAGTACAACTTTTACCTTTCATAAAAACCAATCAAACTTGTATAGAAAATAATAAACGCCATCATAAATATGATTTTGATGGCTTCATATTCTAGTTCAAAACTTGTAAATGTGTTATAGTATTTTTTACGTTTGTTAGAAAAAGTTTCAAATTTAAAAATTGTAATCAGATCAATAATTTTAAATGATATGTAATAATTTAACTTAATGCATGAATCATTTAAAATATTTGTATTATGGATAATGAAATTTTCTGTAATCATGTATTTGATTAATAAAAGATTTAAAGATTGCAATTATGGATTGAATTTGTGGATTTAAACTTACCATTCCTTTAGCCCATGTAATAAAAGAAAAACGTTTCAAAATTAAAAACAGAAATCAAATCAATATGTTTCAAATGATAAATAATAATAGCATATTGGAGAGTAATATGAAATAAAATTTTGGTGTGATTCATTGCATTCAAGGACGTCTTTTATCTTACTTTTTTATGTAAACAAAAAATTTCATTTAATTACATATTTGTAGATAGATAAATTTATTAATTAAAGGAATGTAATTATGAAGATATTTTATATATTATAATCCTATTAGTACAAAATGAAGTTAGGTAAAGAAGATTAACTGAGGACATCGTTGACAAATGACCAAAAACATATAAGGCAAAAGTGGAAATTAAATGTTTCTGGGTTTTCCATGGTAACCAACATATTATCTCATATTCATATTTCTTTTTTACTAACATATTATAAGTCGGTATTATATTGGGTCTATAACTAAATATATAAGAGCAAGTCAGAATGAAAAAAGAATTATCAAAAGCAATAGAAATGAATATGATAAATGTAGAGATCTATTTTGATTGAGTGTATCATCAATTAGGTTTGGACGTGCATAACAAATCAATTACTATTCCCTTATAAAGCAAAAAGATTCAGTTTTTCATTCAATTCCATTACTTATTATAATTTAAAAATAATAATAATAATAACTACATAGCACAACTAATTACTTGAGGGGTCAAGGAAATGAAAAGACTAACTAATAAATACTTGTAAATGACTTAATTAATGAATTAATACGAAATGAAGTTAGGAACAGAAAAGGCAAAAGGAAATAAAACCCTATAGATATTTTTTTCCTTATATATTTTTCTTATGTAGATTTGGGAAATGGGAATAGTACAAAAATGAAAAAAAAAATATGAAAAAGATACTCAGAGATGGAAGTATTAGCAAAAGAAAACAATTAGCGATTGAAAAAAGAAAAAAAAGATTGAAAGACCACCTCTCGATAAATCAACTCTCTAACGTAATCTTCTGTCAACTTTTTCTTCTCAAATTTGAACTCAAACTTTGATATGGGTTGACAGGGTGATTCACGGTCCACATTTGCTAATCCATGAAAGTATCCATGCCTACAAGTATAAACATCTAAATGGTAAAAAAAAATATAGTTATTAATCTGATTGTAAAAAAATCATATCTAAATTATACTAACTTAATGTATGGTGATGTACACAAAAATCAAATTAGGTTTTTGAATATGAAGGAGATATTATGACACACAATTTCATTTATCGATGACCTTTAATTCTTTAATCAAGAATCTTAACTAAATGTCATGTTAGGTCGAAATTCTTCTAATGTATTCAATTTACCTCTCTCGAATTCAAATTGATTCTATTTATCTATATCAATTACGTATCTCTATGTGAATCATGATATATCCTTCAGTTAAACGCATTAAATTTCTAAGAATTAACATAACAACTACATTAACTATAAAAAGTGTCTCTTTTATACTAATTTTCAAATTTTACTATGTGTTCTAAACATATAACTCACCCCTCGACTCATTATAAATTTATAAGATCGTTGAATTATTAACCACGTAATTCAAAGCATTCAACAATATCAATAAAATCAACACGTATAAAATTGAGAACTAGAATCTTGAAAATTGAATTAAAGGATTTCAATAAATTACATTGTTCACCCTAACAAAAAGTTTAGCCACATATATTGGATGAAGAAAGACAGAGAATTATTATTGAATAAATCACCGTGTTTTGAATGAAGTTATAGAAAAGTGTATAAATCTTACACCAAGATCCTCTTCTTGCCAAAACAATGCTTCAAACCCTAGTCTTGATGATTTGATTTCTTGCTTTTTCTTTGATGTGTTTCTCTCCAATTCTTAAGTTGTGGAACATTTTTTCCTCTCACTCAAGTTTTTATATAGTATTATAATTTTTAGAAGAGTACACTGTTGGAAATATTACACCGATAATGTGCATATTATATTCAAATCAATACGTACCGTTTTATACTCGTGAAATCGAAATAGAATTCGACTTACCAAAATGAAATTTAAGAAGACAAACAATAATTATCGAAATTAAATACATATCGAAGGATTCAATCAATTTGCATATTATTTCAAACCTTGCATGAAATCAAAAGAATATTAGTTACTTTCAGAAATCAAAATACTAAATTAGAATGAAATCAGAAAGATGAAAGAGGATATTCAAATGATGCGATCGGTCGAGGTAAGTGTTTGACACTTTGTCCTTAAGATGAATTTGTCCCGTACCGATGCTAACGGTTTCTAGCGATCATCTCCCAAAATACAACGACCACGTCAATCCATAAAAGCACTCCAAATGACTTCGACCAACGAACTCAAACGTAATTCCATCTCTGCCATAACCAAGATTTTGATGCAAGTGTTATGCAACCTAAATTGTAAATATGGAATGGAATGATATGGAACTATCAATTGAACTGTTTTAATCCAAATACATGGGGATCTATATATATAGTAGTTGGAAAGGTTTGTCAAAAGACACAATCATACCAAGAGACGTGTCTCTTGAAATTAAGATACATAATTATTGGAAAGTAATCGTGCCAAAAGTCATGATCCATATGAAAAGACACATCTTTTCATCCACATATTTTCTAAAATATTCCACAATATTTTATATGATTTTCCAACAATTTCAAGTGTTTAAACGGCTTAAATTTGGATTAATTTCTCATTCACCAAATAACGAATTCCACTTAAATCATTTAAATTGTTCACAACCAATTTTCGATACAAAATTCCAACATACACATCCAAAACAAGTTCAAAGTGACGATAAGGAAATTAAAAAAAAAATTACAAAACGAGCAAAACGCCCCAGACAAATCAACCCTGTGGCAACCTGCGGCATACAGGGCACAGCAATTGGTTTTGCAACCCACGGTCCACTTTTCCTTATTTGTAGTTAGGCCCTACAATTTTCCAAAGCTTCCATTTTGTCCCCAACCTTTCCAATTATCAATTTTTCATTCTTAATATTTTGGATTCATCCAATTGCTCCAAAAAAAATTTCAATCGATCGATTTCAATCACGGATGATCTTAAGTGTTCAAATTAATCGCCAATCAAGCTCAAATCACCACTTTTTGCATCAATTGCACTCAAACTTTGATCTCTTCCTACAAATCACATAAATAAGCGTATAAAACACACTTATCAAATATTCCAAACTTAAACTTTTGTTCATCTCGAACAAGATTATCTACCCAACACACATGCACGCAACAATTAACAAATTAAATGGCTTATCGTATTTGCTTCAGGATTCGAAACTGCTCAAGTAATTCACAAAAAGCTTCTAAGGTATGCTACCAAAACATTGTTTAACTTGTCTAGTGCTCAACAAATGTGTGAGTACTCATAATCAATTCATCACCTACTTTCAAGTTGGACTCATCTCGATCCTCAATGGTCAATTATTTATCCTTTCTTTTCTCATGAGATGCACACCACCAAATTTATTCTTTTAACTATTTTTCAAGGTGTGATTTAAGGTTCAATTTATATACTAATCCTTACCCTTCTAGTATGGTTGAATTTCACTAATTATATTAACATTTCAATAAATAAGGTTTCTCTTATATTTTTTATTGTTTCAACCTCAAAGACTCAACTAGATTAATAATCTCTTATCAAAATTCGAATTCTTTTAAATAAGTATTTGAAATTTAATCAAGACATGTGGTACGTTTCTATTTCATGCACATGTTTTTTCAAGTTTGCCATGCACATTCTGTTTCATGCACTGCCTTGCCCCTTTTGAGTTTTCTTTTTTGGATTTTCATTATCAGCATTGAGATCTTTAATATGATAGCTTTACAATATGGCATTTTCCCCCTTTTTATATAATAATTAGTGTAATGCCCCCTATTAAATATTCGTTTTCAAAAATCGACCAATGATTTAAGATTTTCATCGAATTTTCATCTTATTTGCCTTAGATCATCTACACAAAATTTTGCACACACAAAATTCACATTTATCTTAATGCATCCCTACAACAGTTCAACCAATTCCAAACTACCCAAAAATTGGTTTAGCAGTTGTATTGTCTATTTTGGTTTGAGTTTTAAAACCTACGGTCTAAATCAATTCAACGTATTCTATCCATTGATCCAACCTAAATAATGTATGATTTTCATGACTGTTTTGCTCAATTTATATCAATCTATCATGGACAAGCTTCAACCTAGTCAAAGAGGCATCCCCTAGTCAAAATTCATAAATAAAAATAATAATTTCAAATAACATCATTATATGCCGACAAGAATATCCATTCACACAAACATGTAATTTTTTTGTGTTAAAATTTTATAACTAAATTATAAAAATACGAAATAAGAATAAAATTATTCTAACCTACATAACCATCATGTAAGTACAAATCACACCTCCAAACTTAAACTACACATTAATCTCTAATGTGAAAAATAAAAGCCAAAGGAGATATTGTACCTAGTTTTTCAATGATGTGTTGGAGGTGGTTAGTGCTGCACAAAAAAATCGCGAAATCACAAACCTAACCAAAATCGTTGTTTGAAACAGTTGATTCGGGTCCACGTGAACCTGCAGTTTTTCTTCCCTCAAACCAAATCAAACCAAACCAAACCAAACAGTTTCAAAATTGTTGTGTTTAGGTTTCAATTTTCAAAAATCGCATAAAATCGAACTGGACCGTTTTTTAATTATTAATTTAAAAATTAATTTTATTAACTTACAA
>CAIGRB010041106.1:9339-21377 GCA_903798255.1 Fraxinus quadrangulata
TCACGCACAAAATCCTCAACTGCAGCTGCTCCACTACGACGACCACGCTTGGGCTTCTTAGGGATCACTGTAGGTAACTTCCTTCCGGAATTTTCATCCTCATCTTGAGGAAATTCAGTTTTCTCCCACTGAGCTCTTCCTTTTCGCTTCAAACTAGGACTCTGACTACGATTCTTGTCGGGTTTTGGATCAGAGTTCTCTGAACTGGAAGTGCATACCAATCGTTTTCCAGCGTATTTGGTTTTCAAAGTCAATGGAAACAGGAGGAAATTTGAAAGGCAACATCGATGAAGAATGAACACCAAAACTAGTGTTTTAACGCCGAAAAGAACATCTTTTTATTCCTCACTTGGAATTATTCAACCTATAATCTTCCTCAGAACACCAAAACTAACTGGTCAAATCTCAAGACAGAGAAGACAGAACCTGTTGTTTTCGCTCCGTAACTTCCCTTCTTTCTTCCGTCCAAGAGGCTGTAAAAGGATAGGGGAACACGTAAATCATTGAAATTTGGAGCAGTTACATGAACACATTTCACCAAACAGACATTAAGAGGGTGTTTGTTGGGGGATTAAAATTAGATTTTTAGTGGATTATGATAGGAATTTTTGAAATGTGTGGTTGAAAAGATGTGGGACCATGAAATATATGATTAATATTGATTGTTTGACTCTGACTTAGATTTAAATCAGATTTTAATCCGACACAAACATGTCCTAAGTATGAAATTGTAGCAATTGTACGAAAATGAAGCAAAAACTACAGGGCCAGACTAATATCATTACGCCATACAGTAATTTCACTTATTGAACAACCAGCAGGAAAGGAAAAACATCAAGAATATGAAAAAATAGAATTCAAAGACATCATTTAATGGAACCCACTTTAAGTACGTTATTAAATTCAAAATTTAATAGTTAACGTTAACGCAAAATTAAACAATCGTTAAGTAGACAAAAAATCAAACACCTGGCATGCAACTAACAACGGAATCATAAATGATCAATCCCAGCATGGGAAATTCAAGATCATCAAAGCTCTCTTCGCATGCATACGTGTGCATACATTCGATTTGACACACAGATATATACGGAGAGAGAGAGAGAGAGAGAGAGGAAATATATACATTCTTTTTTCTTTATCTTTCGTCCAAGATTTATGGGGACAGCATTATCCAAGTCCTCGTCAATTTATGAAGATGATTTTTCGAAATAGATTTTTTCAAACATCGTTTTTGGTTGTGTCCAAAACCTACCCAGGTTAATATAAAAGTAGCCAAGTGAATATATCAAAATTGGGGTCTTTGGTGCCTTTCCAACAGGACAAGGACTTCTCTTGATAGTTGGCATGGTCGCCTCTGGTCAAAAAATCTTCATCGAACTGTGTATATCATATTTAGCCTCCGTTTGATACACATTATCTTTTTCATTTTCATTCTTCTATTCTTTTTCAACCACACATTCTTTATCAATTCACTATTTTAAAATACATTTTTTCAAAATAATGTGGTCCAAACACCCCCTTAGATATTCCCACATCCCATTTTTTGATTAAAATCGGTGGGGGAAAAAAAAAAAAAACACCCTAAGGATCCCTGAATCTCCTCGTAAGCAAAAATATTAGCAAACGCAGGTATTGAGCCCGAATTGCCTTCTTCACACACCCATTCACATCCCTGGAGCAATTGGGGATTCTTCCACTTCATATTCAAACCCTCGCTGTGGCGCCTGAATTGCCTTCTTCACACGTCCAGACATTCACTCGCAAACCTTGAAAAATTTCCCACATGGCAGTAGCAAACCCCCGTCAGCCAGCAAATGTCCAGCCCCAACACCCTTTTCCAACGTACCATACAGCAGTAGACCTTCCCTCTCAAGCCCGTCTCCTCTGTGAAATCGTCGAAACCGTCCCAATTCATGACCTCGAGGCCCGTCTTGCCTCTACGCAAATCAAGCCCGAGCCCGAGACGGTGCAGCAGGTTTTGAAGCTTTTGTATAATTCCCCTTCTGCCGCCGTCAAGTTCTTCGGGTGGTCCGGGCTGACTCGAAAGCATAGTGAGTATTCGTGGAATCTTATGGTGGATTTGTTAGGAAAGAATCGATTATTTGAGCCCATGTGGGATGCTGTGCGGTCCATGAAGCAGGAAGGTGTTCTGTCGTTGACGACTTTTGTCTCGGTTTTTGGGAGTTATTGTGCGGCTGGAAGGTTAGGTGAGGCTGTCATGAGTTTTGACGTTATGGAAAGGTACAAAAAATTGCCTCTGTAGTGCCATCACTTATTTCTTCCTTCTGCTTTGCGGGTTTCATGGATTTCTTCCCGATTTCCTCTTTTTTGTAATTGTTGAGTTGACTTTGTGTTTATTTATTGCTCTCGAACAGACATTCTGGGTACATTATTGTGGGATTGTGGTGAATGTTTATTCTTAAATATGTTATTTTCAAATAAAAAGAGGGAATCCTTTTAGTGTAGTTGAAAAAAATAAATCGTGAAAGTAATTTATCCGTTACATTGAATACTAATTTTTTAAACATGGTGCCATTAGCTCTCGGAGCCGCAGATGCATTGACTTCGAGTTTTCTTTTAGAACTTACTATTCCTTTCTCCATGGTTGTTTTTTACCCCAATTTGGTTTAAAAAGTATCCATTTTTTCAATACTCTCTCTCTCTCTGCTAAATTTTATTATGAAACTGTTAGTTTATCTTTGATTCGTGGATTTAGTAACTGAAAAGGAAATGGGAAAGGGAAGGATGAGGGAAGGGGATATGATTCTTTCATTTCTATTGAAATTGTAATATATAGTTAAGCATAATTAGTAACTTTTGACAGATAAATGTTTTAGTTTGCTTGACTTAATAGTCATGCTTCCTTTCACTGTTGTTTTCTACAGCAACTGGAACAAGAAAGTTTATTTAAGTTAATTATTTTGTACTTCAATTGGCATCATCTCTTATCAATTAGACATTCAAGTTTTTGAGTTTACAGGTATGGGATTCAACCTGATATTATTGCAGTGAATTGTTTACTGAGTGCAATATGTAGAGAAGATAACCAAACTGAGAAAGCACTTGAGTTCTTTGAAAGGATAAAAACTAAGATACCTCCGGATGCAGACACATTTGCCATTTTATTGGAAGGATGGGAAAAGGAAGGGAACGTGGCTAGGGCAAAGACCACCTTTGGGGAGATGGTGATTCGGGTGGGTTGGAGCCCACAGTACAATTCTGCTTATGATGCATTTCTGAATACCCTTTTACGTGGGTCACAAGCTGATGAGGCAATCAAGTTCTTGCAGGTGATGAAGGGAAAGAACTGCTTGCCAGGTTTGAAATTCTTTTGTAACGCTCTTGATATTCTTGTTAAACAGAATGACTCGGCTCGCGCCATTCTATTGTGGGGTATAATGGTAGGTAGTGGGTTGGTTCCAAATTTGATAATGTACAATGCCATGATTGGCTTGCTTTGCAACAATAATGATACTGACAATGCCTTCCGTCTTCTCGACGCGATGGTTTTCCATGGTGCTTTTCCTGATTCTTTGACATATAATATGATTTTCGAATGCTTGATCAAGAATAAGAAGGTGCGCCAAGTGGGTAAGTTCTTTAATGAAATGATCAAGAACGAGTGGTCTCCAACCCCTGCAAATTTCGCTGCTGCAATCAAAATGTTATTTGATGGCGATGATCCGGGGATGGCAATTGAGATTTGGGACTATATGGTTAAAAACAGCATTTCACCTTGTGATGATGCTGCAAATGCCTTGCTTCTTGGGTTCTGTAGTTTGGGGAGAATAACAGAGGTAAGAAGGTTTGCAGAGAAGATGATTGATGGAAAACTCATTATCTCTGAGTCGACGATGACAAAGGTGAAGAATGCTTGTTATAAAGAGGGAAGAAATTCACGTGAATTGTATGATTATCTTCTAAGGAAGTGGAAGTCTTCCTGTCTCTAAGCTCTTCATTTTAGTCGTCAGTAGGCATCTATTTGTGTTGTTTCTTCAAGATTTGATATGGCAATGATAATTTGAAAAACCCCTAAATATGAAGTGGTTATTTTTTTTATATCATTTCATTTTTGTCTTTTCTTTTCAAATGTGCTTCTTTTCTGGTCACAATCCCTGCTTCTAATATCCTTGCATTATGTCTCTTGTTTCGTTCTTGTTGTTATAGTTTTCCATTGTAAATGCATATTCAACTATTGTTCTCCTCTGTTATTTCTTTGCTTTTTTCTTTTTGCGGGTTTTTGTTGCATGGTCTACCAAACTTTGTATTCTGAAGCTTGTTGCTATTTTTTTCTTCCTTCTTTTTCCTTCAATTCCCTTTCTCACATTCTTTGTTTTTCTGTTCTCTTGAGAGAACAATAAACATAAAATTTACAAGTCGCATCATGGATAACAAGTCACTAAAACTATCCATTACATGGATCTCGTACTTTTGAATACAAAATTTGAAAAGTAGAGATACAAAGCAAGAATGGACCTGTGATTGTTTATTGAAGTAGTTGGCAATTATATATGGTTGTGGTGATATGCTGCATATTTGCCTCCATCTAAAGGAAATATCCAGCACATTGCTGATGTAGTGAGCGGCTAATGGCACCGTTGCATGTAGCAAACTCCACCAGGCTGTTCGAACATTTAATATTAATCATATCAATTTGTCACTATACTAATTTGTTTCATTAGTAATCTAGTAAATTAATATGATAATATGATTTTTGCCTTACATTTTATATTGCGGCATAGGCCGTATGCTACTAGGGGTGGGCAAAATACCCGACAAACCTATCTAACTCGATTCGGTTTGGGTCAGTATTGAGCCATTTCGGTTCGATTTTTGGGTTGGGCTTTGGGCCCAACTTGAAAATTCAGTTTGGTGGTCGGGTTGGGTTTTTTTGGAAAAATGACAATTTAAGTTTGACTTTAAACCATTTCCTCACAATTCTGAAACCCACCCAAGCACCCTCACAATTCTTAAACCCAACCAGGCACAACACCCAGTTCATCAATCTTCTTCTTCCTTCCTTCCTTTCTCTCTACAAAGTTTGTGACCCTACCATGAGTCCATCCGCCATTACTGCACCGTCGTTCACGTGAGATCCAACTGAAAGAAGATTTCATATTTGTTTTTTCTCCATCTTTAACCATCTACACAATGTTGCCAGGTTAGGTGAGAAGCAAATCGAAACCGGAAAAGGGGAAGGAAAAATGAAGAACTTTGGAGACCATTTATTGAAAATGGGGTACACTTCAAGTAAGATTTTGATTCTGTGGTGATTTTTTTTTTCTGTGAGATTTTTTTTGATATTTCTATGGTGATGGAGATGGAGGTGCTGATTTGTGGTGGAGGATTGGAGGTAGTTGTGGTGTTGGAAATAGATTTGTGGTGATTTTGTGGCCGGAATTGTGCTGGATGATTCGGGATTGAACAGACCCGCTGAAGCAATTTTAGCATCTCCGGCACCAATTGGATCTCTTTATTCTCTCCTGAAAAGGGGAATATTGATTGTCGAACCCATTCGTCTGAGTCTAACGAACCTCTTGGCTCACCTGGGATACATACACCCTTGCTCGTTAGCGCTTTAGTTTTCAATAAGGACATTTAGGCTTGACTAGGCTGGAAAGATTCCGTTTTCTCACCATTCCATAAAAGGGCCCCCTACCACCTATAGGTAGTTTTAAACAAGTTTCTGCCCAACCTGATTGGACCACGAAAATAGTATATTTTTCGGGTTGGCCTTCGTTCCAACCCGAAATGTTGCCCACACAACCTGACCCATGCCCACCTCTATATGCTGCTGTCATTCACTAGGCTGTTTTTCGGGTAATTCAGAGGCCTAACTGTGGAGAAAATTATGAAGGGGGCCCATTTTTGGAACTGAAGTCATTTCATGGTTGCTGGGCAGTAGGCATCAGAATGACTGAAATTGCTGATATTGTTCTGTTGTATCCGGAACTAAAATGTATATTTTCTTGCTTAACTTGTTCTTGAGGTCTGCTTGAGCCTTCTGCAATACCTTTGAGTGTCATTTTCATACTGATAGCTGATTGTCGCAAATTGTAGGTTCTTGTGGCTTAACAGTCGAGGTGTAGTGCTGAGCTGTTCACGGCTCAGTAAAAGAAAAGGGCATCTTTGGCAAATAAGCCCACGGTTATAAGCCATGGCCCCCCACCAAACGTGGGTTTAAAATGTGTAGGTGTAGGTTCCACACAAAATAAGAAATAAGGTAAACCTTACTTGAGTGGCTTATTTCAACCCTTTGTAGGGCCCATGGCTTATATGCCACGAGCTTATTTGCCAAACATATCTGAAGGGTTTCTGCTGTGCCAGTTAATCTCAATCATCGTAATTAAATGATTTCAATCATTTAGTTCTAAAGAAAACCAAGAAATAAGTTCATTCTTTTTGCTGGATCCTTTTGTAAGGTGCTTGCATGGCAGACTGGATCAATTTCGATAAGGAGTTTAAATGCCACATTCACCATTTCTCTTTGATTTTCCTTGGAAGATAGAAAAAGGGATAGGGCAGGGGCAGGGGGCTGACTAAGTTTTCCCTAATCTCTCTCCCCCATACAATCCTGTGGGTGTATTAGTAGCTCTCAGTATGCGCCCACAGAAATGGCCCAGCTTGAAAGACCCTAAAATCATTGTTCTCTTGATGTATTTTGTGTTCTGTGGCATCTTCAAAATTTTGTATATTCGATTCCACGGAAAGAAGTGGGCAGTGTTCTGAGATAGGTGCGTCATAGATTCCTCCCACATGCTGCTGACCCAACGATCTAGATTGCACCCTTGCACAGCTGTGCAGGCCAAACACTGCCTTGTGCATTTTGTACCATTTGGTCCGTTTGCAGTTGGTCTAGCATGGCTTAATCCTGTAATAAGAACTCTTGTTCTTGTGTTCTATAATTGTATCTGGTGCTTACTTTGCATGTGCATGCCCCCGGTTAAGAATATTTCCATTGATGAAAAGCTTTGCACAATGACGGGAGTCATGAAATAATGCAAAGGTCCATGTCTGCCTGCAAGGGATGATAATTGACATGTGTCATTCATGACAAGGTAAATATTAGCTTCAAAGTTTGGTTTGTGGCATAAAATGAAGTCAGCAAGGACAAGGGACTTGAAGTAATGCAAGTGCCCAAATTTACCTCCAACGGACGACAGCTGACAGGTGTGTGCTGTGACACGGAAAAATTTCATGATAGATTGACTTGTGGTGTAGAAAAACACTTCTGCTTTGTGTATGAATATGGAAAACTCGGTGGTGCCCTAACAATGTGTGACAGTTGCTCAACTTCTGGAGGACCTGCTATGTTGCCTGTAAAAGAAAATACAACCACAGGTTCCCGTCTCATGATTTTGGATGAATTTTAACTGCATCGTTGCTTTGTTGAAGATGCCCTTCTTTTAGCAGCTGTTTTCTTGTTGAATATATCAAGGAGAAGATGGCACTTTGCACCACTTTTCCCCATTTCTTAAGGTACAAGGCTTACCCTGAGTTTCCTATATTGTGAGGGTATTATCAATCTAGGAAAGCATGCAAAATGTTACTGATGTGAAAGGCGTATTATTACTCTTGTTCCATTGTAAATGCTCAAGGTTCTGTTTCCATATAATATTTCTCGAGTTGAACTCCAGGTTCTTCATACGGATCAAGTGTTGATTATACAAATTGAAAACAAGACTTCGTTCAGATGTATTTTGTTACTTGTCAAAAGCAAGAAAAAATAGCAAGGACAAAAGAATTGCTTTTTGGACACAATATTTGCCACTACACTGTACATGTATTATATGATGGAAGAATACTTGTTCTGGCTTGGGGCTGTCAGGAGCTAGGAATACCGGACCAAAGGCATCTTTTATGGGAAGCAGAAGAAAGAGTTTCCAGCACCAAAAGTCAGTACACTGTGTACATGTATATGGTGGAAGGATAATGCCATCTAGTTTGGGGCAATGGGGAACTCGGAATATAAGGCTATCATCACGTTTGAGAAATTCTAGGGCTTGGATCTTTAGCATTGAATTTACTTCCCTAGGAGAAACATTTCATCCTGACATCGCAAGAGTTTAGACTGCTTTGCTTTTGCAATTAGATGCAGGATGAGATTATGGTTCTCTTGCTAAATTGTCTTTATAGTTTTTCTATCCTTTGCTTGATACCTTTCTATGTTAGTAGATTTAGGATTTTGTTCGTGCTTTCCTAACGAGGACTACAGAATGCTGTGTTGCTATGTTCTTTTGTGTTACACCGGTTGTTAAGCATGAAATTATTAAAAAGAAAATGAGTTGTTATACCGAAACTAGAGTTACAAAACAATATTCTTTTTTCCCTTTTTATTAATATTTATCATTATAAATGTCGTTGGCATGTATGGATATACTCGAGCAATTAATGCAAATTTGAGTTTAAATGAATATTTAATAGTATGATAGTTCATTGTTCAAAAAATTGCAATTCGTCAAAATAACCTTAACAAAGAAATAATTATGACTAGTTCAAACTTGACTGAGATAGTCCTATGGAGTTCCATTATTTTTGAAACTTTTGATACAATAGAAATTGCTTCATTTTTCTTTCATTTCCTATCAGCAAGTTTCGAGTCACTTTCTTTTATGTTACATTAATTGGTTCCTGTTTGAGAAGATTATTTGCTTCTAGAAGAAATCAAAGAATTTTTTGGAATCTTACAAGATCCCTTTGTTCCTTTTTCATTGGATACAAAAGAAATTGTTTCATTTTTTCTTTAATTACCTATCAGCAAGTTCCGAGCCGCTTTCTGTTGTATGCTACATTAATCGGTTCCAGTTTGAGACGATTTGCCTTTGGAAGAAATCAAAGAATTTCTTGAAATTTTACAAGATTCATTTTTATCTTTTTTGTTTGATAGATGATAAGAATTTCATCTGCGTTCCAATTCCTTATAACACAGCATAATCTAGGACTAATGAAGCCCAAATCAAACTATTTACACTAGGACGGACAAAGGCTTAGGCCTAAGACATGAATCAAATCAGCCCACAAGCCAATTGCCAAACCCTCCATCATTATCTGGAAAATGTGGCTTAAACTAACCCACATGGTATGGGTACTTTTGGCCAAATATAAAAACCTTCATATGTACTGAGCCATTAGTTACAAGAACCAGCTATGGGGAATGATTTCTGTTTCACATTCTTGCACAAGTTAAACCTGTAAGTACATAGACAAAACCTCTATAAGATTGAGTTCCGAGTGCTATAAGATTGAGTTTCGAGTGCATATATTTGGTCAACATATCAAATTTTGTTCATGAAAAGGCTTGAATTGGTATTAGACTGGACTTGCTAATGTGCAAAATGAGATGAAATTACACGTTTGTGGCAGTCTTATTTTCCTATTCCATAGGAAAATCAGAAAATGGTTAGTGTTTCTGTTTCTCTTTCAACTAACTTAACTGTCAATCCAAGTCTTAAACTCTCTAAACAAAAATCGAGACAAAATTCTCTGAACTCAACCTTGAAATTTTTGTCCAAATCAGGGAAACTAGATGAAGCCTTTCACCTTTTATTGGAATCCCAGAAATCTAAAACCCCAATTGGATCACCCAATCTCGAGTCCTACACCACTCTATTACATGCTTGCATTTCAAGAAGATCTTTAGACCATGGCCAAAGGCTTTACCTTTATCTATTGAAAGATAACGAGAGTTTACTCAACAATCCCATATTGAAATCCAAGTTCATAACTCTTTTCTCGGTTTGCGGCCTCGTGGATGAGGCTCGTCGTGTTTTTGAAAATGACATTAAGGAGATGGAGCATTTGCCTGAATCAGTTTGGGTGGCAATGGCTATTGGATATTCAAAAAATGGGAAGGTTAAAGAAGCTTTGCTTGTCTATTGCAACATGTTGTCATGGGGTGTTGAACCGGGGAATTTTGCATTTTCGGTTGCATTAAAGGCTTGTTCAGAGTTGTTGGACTTGAGAATTGGTAAAGGTGTACATGCTCAGATCATAAAGGCTAATGAAGAACCTGATCAAGTAGTGCATAATGCTCTTTTGAGGCTGTACACCGAGTGTGGGAGTTTTGAAGCCGTATTGCACGTGTTTGAAGAAATGCCGGAGCGAAATGTTGTTACTTGGAATTCCTTGATTGCTGGACTTGTTAAAAAAGATCTGGTGTTTGAGGCTTTTGAAACATTTCGGAGAATGCAAAATGTGGGAATGAGGTTTAGTTGGGTTAGTTTCACTACAATTTTAGCTGTTTGTGCTCGATTGACGGCACTTTATAACGGTAGAGAGATACATGGTCAAATCATAAAATCTGAAAAATCACCAGATCTCGTTGTGCTAAACTCACTTGTTGATATGTATGCGAAATGTGGAGAATTAGAGTGCTGTAGGAGAGTGTTTGATGGTATGATATACAAGGATTTAACTTCATGGAACACTTTGATAAATGGTTATGCAATCAATGGATGTATGGAAGAGGCAATGGAAGCATTTGAAGATATGGTTGCAGCTGGATTTAGGCCAGATGAGGTTACCTTTATTTCACTACTTTCGGGTTGTAGTCATGCTGGGATGACAGTCGAGGGTCAACTCTTGTTTGACAGGATGCAAGTGGAGTTCGGAATAGTACCTAATTTAGAGCATTACGCGTGTTTGGTCGATATATCAGGTAGAGCCGGTAAAATTGATGAGGCAATGCAGGTAACGAAAAGAATGCCCATGAATCCGAGTGGCAGTATTTGGGGATCATTGCTTAATTCTTGTCGACTGTATGGGAACGTCTCACTTGCAGAACTCGTAGCAAAACAGTTGTTCAAGATCGAACCAAACAACCCTGGGAACTACGTACTACTGTCAAACATCTATGCAAATGCAAGAATGTGGGATAAAGTTGATTTGGTGAGAGAGTTCATGGAGCAGAGGGGAATCAAGAAGGAAGCTGGATGCAGTTGGATACAGATTAAGGATAGAATACACAGTTTTGTGGCAGGTGGGGGTTTCGAATTTCGTAATTCAGACGAGTATAAAAAAGTATGGAATGAATTGACAGAAGCTATGGAGAAAAGGGGATATAAACCTGATACAGGAGTAGTTCTTCATGACATAAATGAAGAAATGAAGGCAAAGTGGGTGTGTGGGCATAGTGAGAGACTTGCAACAGTATTTGCACTTATTCACCGGGGCTCGGGATTGCCAATTCGAATCACGAAAAATCTTCGTGTTTGTGCAGATTGTCATACTTGGATGAAGTATGTATCTGAAGTAACCAGGAGCAAAATTATCTTAAGAGACACTAACCGTTTCCACCATTTTTATGAAGGAACGTGTTCTTGCAACGATTATTGGTGATGACAACATTCTTTCTTGTCGGCTCTCTCCTTCATGATCTCAATCTAGAACTAATGAATGAATCAAAGGGATCGTTGCCATTCTAAAAGAGGTAACAGATTGTTGTTTTCCGTTTATATAATGCATATAGCTCTGTTCGTCGGGTTCAATATCTTTGTATGAATTAACAGTTTTTAATTGTTCTGATTTATTTTTGATCGAAAAGTGAGAATCGATTAATTATCGTTAGTAAAGAGTGACATGCATTGGTTTAAGATTAGATGCCTTGAAATGATCATCCATATTAGACCGAACCATTTGCTAGGCTATCTGTCTCAAAGTTACGGAGCAAGACGTTGATTTTTGGATCCATAATGTATGTGAATTGATAGAAGAAAAAAGAATATACTTAAGAGAGTTATGATCGGATCAAATAGAGATTTGTATTGAAGGTTAGAGTAGATGATATATGTAACATTTTATATCTTGGTAATTAAAAATATTTTTTTGACAATTTTTTTAATAAAAAAGAAAAAACAAAACCTTCTAAATTCAACCCTTCCATGAGACCATATTATAAGAAATCCGTGGTTTCGCATTTTTAAAAGAACAGACGAAATTTATATTGAAAATCCAAAGGGTTAAGGGTTAAAAATTCTTTCATATCTTTATGTTGAAATATTCTAAAATATTGTTTTCTTTGACTTTTTTTTTTTTTT
>CAIGRB010041116.1:957-11651 GCA_903798255.1 Fraxinus quadrangulata
AGACAGAGACGGAGACGGGAGGGGAAGAAGGATAAAATTAGGGGTAGGCTTGTGTAACTATGATTTAGAGAGAGAATATAGATGAAATAGATGAATTAATATCTGATTTTTTTTATAAATAAAGTTTATATCTGAAATTTGAAATTAAAACTTTAAATTTCTGTTTTTGTGTAATTTATACTAAGAATAACTTGTATATCTCAAAATATATGGCTTTCTGTTTGATAGGGATCAAAATTAGATTTTTGACAAAAATTGATAAAATATGTGATTGAAAAATTATGGGTCGCATTAATATGTAGTTAAAATTAATTATTAAATTTGATTTAAATTAAAATAAAATTTTAATTCCTTCCAAACATGAGCATGAATAAAAATTCTTTGAATGATTATAAACATAAGCCAAACACGGGCTTAGAATGCACACTCAAAAAAATATGCTGAAAACCTTCAAATTCACTGTAAAATGAATAGTGCTCATTTAAAAATGTGTGGATGTAATAATGTTTAAGAATTAGGATACAAAATGATATTTGGCACGTGTTAATTTTGTATTACTCAAAGGAAAATAAGAATATCAAAAAATGAACCCCAAAAAAAAAAAAAACCAAAAGCAGCAACTCTTATCCTTTAGTAGCGCAACCATGCTACAAGTACATAATTTCTTACCGAATTGACAAGTGGCGCCCCCCAATAATAGGGGGCCGCAACTTGTCAATTCGGTAACCAATTATGTAAAAAATTATGTACAATAAAAATAATTCTTAGTAGTGACCACTGACTGACAAGCCTTGACCCAAAATCATTCTATTTGAGGTGTACAATTATTTGAAATGCATTTTAAAATAGTAGATTAATGAAGAAAATATGTTTAAAATTTTTAAAAAATTGAATTTGCGCGTAATATTATTTTATTGAAAAATGCGTGATTTAAAATGAGAAAGGGAAAAATATATTTAGGGAAAAAATAAAAATCAAACAATTGCGATTAAAGTTCACAAAATTAGTGCTAGTACTATTATTTATTTAGTCTCAATAAAACGTGGAAATATTTACAAGAAAGCGTAGCGGGATAGCAGGAAAAGCAAGCCAAAAGGAACCTTAATGACCAATCACCACTAACAGACAGACCCGAAGCTTATGAGAACGTAGTGACCCGGAAAGATGAATAGAACCGAACTAGCAACAAGAATGGGAGTTTTTGAAGAGAACCCATGACAAAGAAAGCGTTGATTTGGGATCTTATTTAAATTGTATCAGTCATTACATGCAAACGGTATATGTGACATGAGAAAGTATCCTCAATCAATCTAATCTACGAGGTAATGTGTTACGGTCTCACTACTTCTAGAATCTAGAGGTAGGCAAGATGGTACTGAGTAGAAAGAAACAACTTCATGGTTCATCAAATATGATTCATATTTGGTATTGGGCTTGGAGTAGCTCTGTCTATGAAAACCAGTATCTAGTGTGGCCGTTGGAGATTTAGTAAGTCTTTCCTTTTATCAAATAGGGCTGACTCGCAGCAAGTGCAATTGATGGTTCTTAACCCAGCCCGACTGTTAAAATGTTTAAATCTATCTCCTCCTCGCTATGCTCGGCTCACTCAATTCCTTACAGTCGACTAGCTGTGTGCTCTTCAATCCAGCCATTCCTGCCATTGAAGAAGACTGAGACTTGAGGCAAAAAAACCCCCGCTTTTGGAAGTATAGCAAGTGTGCCGGAAGTCAGAAAGGCTGCTCGATTGCAAGAAAGAAAGCTGCTAAAGCAGTAAGATATATTGTATATGATGTAATGGATGGTCGGGCTCAACAGCACCTCTTCACCCCTCTAGGTCGTGGCCGAAAGGTCATACAGTCGAGTTACTTCGAAACCTCTCGTTGACTGAATGAAGCCCTTTTACCATGTTCAGCAGAGCAGAGTACCGTGGAGGGATTAGCCGCATTCCTCTTCATCACGCTAACAGCCTAAACTCTTCCTACCTTTGAATCATTCCTATAGTGTAGCTACCCCTCTTTGATCCAATCAATAATTCAAAAAGAAGAGAGCCAAAGAACCTACTTCTCTTAACCATCATGAGATTTGGTAGGCTATGGATAGACTAGCAGCTTGCTTAGCTTAGACCAAGTTGAGTTCTTCAGTCTTACGTGTAGGGGAGGGACCGTCCCCACTAGTTCAGCAATCCACCGGAAAAGGCAATGGAAATGAAATGAAAATAAAATGAAGTTGCTTCGTCCTTTTGAAATAGGGTCGCTCATACATCAGTTCTGTCCCAAGCATTAATAGAGAAATCAGCCCTCAATAGGCTAAGTAAGCCTATACCGAATAAGCCCTCCTGGAATATCCTGCTTTTTTCCTTTTGCAGAATTGTCAGCCTTTCTCTTTTCGCCAACCTCAAATCAGGATTCAATTGTAATTTAAGGAAGATAGAGAAGAAGTGGAAGTCTTGGGCCTTCACTTCAATTCCATTTCCAATAGAAAGAGAATCGGGTTAAGCCAATCGACGTAAAAGAACGAAGGATAGCTTTTCCTATCGGGTAGACTGACCAAGCATGGGATGGGTTTTTGATCGAAATAGAGAGCTTCCTCCTGCTGGATAGAAATCCGATCTAGACTTTTTCAAGACAGATGCCAGTGTGAACTGAACACCTTTTGTTGTTACATTTTGCAACATCCTGAATTGCACTTCCAACAGCACACATCATTCCACAACCAAGGCATGCCGTATCGGCCTAGTACTCGGATTCATAATGGACGTACCTTACTTCTAGCGGTAACAGAGGTAGCGAAAGCCAGGCCTTCTTCTTCTTCTTCGAATTTCGAATCTTGTTTTGGAAATCGACTTCGCCGAACCAGCACGTCCAAGGTGAGAGCCTTCAAGTAGAGCAGCAAGACGAGTAGCATTAGAGGCAGAGCTAGAGTGGGCAGGACAAACAGTCCGGCTGGACAGCTGAGGTAAGTAATGGCACACAGTCAATAAGAGGCAACAGCCGAGACAGGGCCTCTGACGAAGAGTAGTCGAGCTGAGGACAGCTCTTCTTAGAAAGTAGGGACCGGGTGAAAGTCTATCTTTGAGAATAGCAAATTTCCATCATTCAAAGTAGAAACTCAGAGGCATGCCTCAGCCAAGTCCCGATATTCTTTCTGAAGGTGAAATAGGAACTAAAAAGAGGCTCATTAATTAAAGGATGGGACACGGTCCTGCAGGAGGTGCTTTCAGAGGAGAATTCTCCCGGATCAGCATCTGAGTCAGTGTCATACTATTCATGATCAATTATTTCAACCAGAGACGAGGAAGATACCTAGTAGTTAAAAAGACCTTAAAAAGGGCTATAGGCCAGCCTAACATAAAGAGGAATAATCGTACTACCCACATTGTTTGCCTTTCGACAGAAACCTTAACCGTAGTAGGCGAGCAGGTAAACTAGTTGGGCTGTTTCCAGAGGCATTCTTTAAAGCATCAAAACTAAGTGTTTCACTGGCAGTCCCCGGGAAAGCTGTCTCGACCCGGCCAAAAAACGCAATTTCGACTCATCAAGATTCAATCTATTTAGGGGGTGCCCGACCCAGGTATAGATTTTGGTCTTCTTCGTATGGGATATAACCCCGCAAGGTGGAGTACCGTACCACAAGGAAGGAGGCCCTCCATACTTCAAAGTCAATGCCTATGATTAATGTTGTCAATAGTCTGTCACGTCGTCTCGATCCTCAAAGGAAATGGGCGCTACCATAGTCAAAAAAGAGTGAAATATTCCCACCTATCCATCGATTGGTCATCCCAGTTTTGGTACTCCATATTGATATTGTCGGGGCACCCTTCTTTAGGGTATGACCCAGGAGCGGAGCAAAGACAACCTATCTTGCTGCTAGGAGTGCCTACCCAATAGCGGATTCTTTTTATTATGCTGATATGTTATGATAACCCCACATCAAGTGGTGGAGAGACAAACCGCATTTTAGGAAAGATTTCCCCGGATTCCTACACGACTTGTTGAGGCAAATCCGCTTTTTATTGTGCCACTAGGCTAGTCCAAATGGAATTCGTCAATGAAAGCGAAGCTAACCTTGTCTGCCCGCCTCAGGAACATTCTAATCAATGGTCTCGGGAATTTTCTACGATAGGTCTCACAAGACTATAAGTCAATTTCTAATCACTAGTAATCGAGACGGGATGAGTCGATGCCAGGTGCTATGCTTGTCCGCTAAGGGCGGTGGGGAAGGTCATAGTGAAAGCAGCAAGCTGGAAAGTAGCCGCCCCTCTTTGATTGTGCACAGCCCCTGCCACGAGACACCTAATCGAAGAAGCGCCTTCCTATCCATGCAATAGGGCTATTCGATAGCACCCTGTCGCGCGAGCCTTGTCTTTGTGCGTGCCACGCTGTGCCACATCCGTCTTGGTAGAGTTACGCCATTCTTTTCTTCCTTCTCGCTGCTTGAAGACGCTAGAGCTGCGCCGGCTGAGCCGCTTCTTTTGCTGCCCTATGCCCAAAAAAGCCCTATAGAGATGGGCGGTGTGCAATACCCGCCAATGGAGATTAAATGTTTAGGACGACGAAACTGTATAATGAGAAAATGGAGTGGATTTGTTTACCTTCGATTCGAACTTGATCAATGGATACGGGAAAGACTCAACAAGAAAACTAAGAGTAAGAGCTAATACCTGGCGAATACCTGCTCCAACCTCTGAGTTCCAGACTCGAGCCTCCTACTATTGGATTTCGATTATCTAATTTTGAAGACCATATTCAACTGATGAAAGAAGTCCGAATACCTTTAGTAGTAGTCCACTTATAAAGTAGCTCGCCTGCAGCAGTAGTCAACCTGCCAAGTCAAATGGAGTTCTCGAGCAGGAAAGCTCATCGCGAGGTAACGAACGAGTCGAAACGGATGGTAGGAAGACATATTTACAGAAGCGATGGAGACAGAAGAGGAATATCTTTTTTACTGAAATGACTTCAATCGTTTAACGAGAATTGCCCTATTGCGCCAATAATAGAGTTAAGAATTCCTTACTCAGAAGTACAGTAATAGAATAGTGCGAAAGGCAAGGACATGCGGGAAGAGAACTATTATAAAAGAAAGAAATCGTAATGAGGGAAAGGACCGATACCGAGACCAATTGAGATAGTTACGAATCGATCTATTTAAGACAGAAAGACGGGAATAGAACAGAAAGAAGTGATCGTGGACGGATTGACCAGTTACGGGAGACTTCTTAGATTACAGCTCGAACCTTATTCGCTAACAAGCCAAGGGCCAGAAGAGAGGAAGTATTTCAAGACAACAAGGGCTGGAGATATTCGTAATACTGAAATCGAGAAAGTGATGCCTATCTACCTCAGAACCAACTATCGACTGGGAGAGTTTCCGGAAGAAAGATTCAAGAAAAGCAGAAGAGCAACTGCTAGCGGAAGAGCTACTATCAGGAGAGCTAGAGCTCCTAGGCAAGCAAAAGAGAGACTGAAAGCGATTCACCGGATTGACTGACTGAATAGGACAGATGCGAGCGATAGACGAGAGTTGACCGAAGACCGTAGACAGCAACTGATTCCAAGAAGGGAATTGCTATCGAAGCGCTCAAGCAAGAAGAGAGCGTCATGAACAAGCAAGAAGGAGTCTTTGCCTAAGCAATGGATTCGCGGGCATTCCTCTTTTCTTAATAGAAAGTCTCACTCCATAGGCCTAAAAAAGCCCTTTTCGATAGTTATTTAATTACTCCCACCTAGAAGACGCTTTCACACGGCTTCTTCTTACACTAAAAGAAATGGCTTACGAGACGAAGTCCTGCACTCCAGAAGTATTGAAACTATTGAAAGCAAAGACCCTAGGCAAGAAGGGACTAGAGTGCGAAAGGGGAGGGAAACTCATACAAAAAGATTGATAACAATGTGCCAACCCTTACAAAGAGCTTCTTTAGAGAAGCGATGAACGCGATTCACCGATAAAGAAGGAGGCTGCGGGCAGGGCATGGGATATTGAATGAAAAGAAAAGTAATTCGTTACAAGGGATGAGCTAACTAGCACGGGATAAAGGACGGACAGACCACAGAGATGAGCTCGAAGGGCAGATCAGACGGACAGCCGATAAACGAGCAGGATACTTTCCCCGGGAAGATCCTTATAAAGGACTAAGTCAGTCCCATACATCCCCTTATCTTGCGTACCAGAAGAAGAAGCAACTAATGCCCGTAGGAAGGCATGGAATGAAGCAACTGACTGCTCAACAAAGCCCGAAGAAGAAGTTGGAAATACGAGCTGCAGCAAGAATCCCCTTTCTGCTTATATAGTAGATCAATAGCTTGTGAAGACTAGTAGCCCTTCCAGAGGACGAGCCAATATGCCAATATAGAGTAGACTACAATAGAAGAGCAATTGCAGGAGTTGGACAGATCAGGTCTTAAAGGCAAATTAAAGCATCTTTACTGGAGCCTATTGTCCTTGTTGCTTGCAGAAGACTCACTCGAGCAGGCCCCTTCTTACTAAGCTAAGATTGACATATAAGCAACTCTTGACAGAAAAGGGGAGCTATAGCAACTGTGCTTTAAGTCTTGAGCTAGTACTATGAATGAACTAACTAAGCCCGGGGAATGAACTCAATACCTCAATACAGTACATATAGGATTGTGAAAACCCAGGGGATTATCTCAATACAGATAGGATTTTTTTGGAGAAGGAGATCGAGACCGCTCGAAAGCTACGGCACGGACATGATTCCATGAGGTTCACCCTTTGCTTTTGTTACGGGATCAACAAAATATATATATATAGGGTCTGTCAGACACATAGCCAAACGAAGCGTGTCATCAGTGGTCTATTAATATAGATGTAGCCGATAATGAAGAGTAGAAAGAGATATAGAAAGCATGCTGCGTGGAATATTTATAGGTAGCCAGTCTTTACTTAACTCGACCCAAGCACTGCCCAAAGACTCCCGTGCCTTCTGTTGGTCAACAACCAATTACTACTCATACAATCTTCCATACTAGATTCACTACTCATAGAGGTAGAGGAAGGAAACGAAAGAATCTCAATTTTATGTTATGGAGCTAGATATCGTTAAAGGCCTTGTGGCCTTATGTACTGTATCAACGACTTTCGTTTGTAAACGAATCCATAATAAACGAACAAGGGAAGAGGGAGGGCCATAAAGATAAAGACAAGGGAAATGGCTACCGAAAGAAAGGAAAGGCTTCTTCTCGAGCTGCCTGACTGCCCGGACGTACCTCTAGTCGGAATTAGTAAATAAAGCATAGGCACGAGCTAGACACCAACTGAGAATGGAGACGGAGAACCTTGGATGGACTTCTGAATTCCACCTTCAGTAATTCATCTGCACCTTCAAAGAGCGTCCTAAGAGTGTATTCTATTCGTGCCACAGTTGATTCTTGAACAAGGCATTGACGTCAACCTACTGCCAAGACCGTCTAAGGCGCAAAGAGCCTCTCCTACTACCTACCGGAAGCCTAATTCCCCCTCTTTCCAATTCTAGCTCTACGGTTGATTCGAGAAAGAGTAAGAAGGCATTCGTGACCAACCTAAGAGACCAATCCAAACCTCCCTCTCTACGATTATCTCCCTCCTGTTCGTGTGCACAAGCTATTTGTCCAATTCCGGGCACTGTAAGAACCGATTCTCTTCCAGGCAATAGGAGAAGCTCACCGGCGTCCCATAATGTATCATCTACTCAGTCCTTCCCCCCTGACTTGACTTTCCTAGCTACCAAGCCCCTCTTCAAACCCTTGCCAGAAGGACGATAGGAAAGATTCTCTGTGAGACCGCTTGAATAACGATAATCGGAGTAAAAAGCCTTAAAGAGAAAGCTTTAGCAACGGTAGGAGTTACTACTTACGCCAGCACCTGACGAGCTTACCAGAACCTTCTCCCGCAACAAGAAGAGTTTGCTTTGTCTTACCTCTGATTCTCCTTCGGACCCTCATTCTAATTTTGCTTTTCGTATTATGGATCTTGGCTTGTTGCTTTAGATAGATATTCCATTAATAAAGAGACATTAAGGAAGAGGCCTAAAGGATTGACAATGTAAAAGTTATTGAAGTAGATTGCTTGCTTCTTCTTTCCAGTGGACATCCTACATTCTACAGAGGGGAATCTCCGCTTGGAAGAAAGGATCACTGCTTAGGTAGCCGACCAAAAGATGGAAGGAAAGGGTCGAGCCTTCTGATCTGAATCTCGAACACTACTTAGATAGATGTATGTCCATTTCAGGCATAAAATAAAATCAAACGTTTGATCGGTATCATGACCTGGGACCCGAAGAGCGTGTTCAACCCACCTAAAAAGCCGTTATTTTCTCTCTTTCGACCCTTATCGATGATTTTCGAATTTGAGCTTACGAGCCAACTGCCCCCCTTGTTCGCTTACATTCCCTCGGGCTAGGTTCCGTTGTTGAAACTCGGCAATCTTTCACGTTCTCTCTTCCTGCCTCTATACACATATCTCCAACTCGGCAAGCTCATCTTCCCGAGGTAGAGTGGAATACACGAGCACTTCTTAATGCTTGCCTGAGACCATTCACCAGGTGATCCCTAGGTTGCTGCAGGGCAGTCCTGATTGAACTAACTAGTTGCTTAGCTAAACTCGTGACATGGTTTATTTATCAATGAACTGTGTATCAACGTTGTGCCTTCCTTGGCTAAATCCGAGGGAAGTACTATGAGACCACTTTGCTGATAAAGGCTGTCCCCGCTTACTTACGTCGGACCGTACCTAATCGATCTGGTTCACTTACTTATGGTTAACCGCCTGTCATCGGAATATGAATAAAGTGGTACAACGAATCAACCCGAACCAGGATCTATACTTTGAACTAGACCCACCCCACTTAAAATGATTTGCCGTGCGGTCGCGTGGTGCCGATGATTGGCAGGGCAAAACTTGACTCAACCTTCGAAGCCTTTGAGATCGCTTTGTTGGCCTTTCAGGTGGCACCAGTTTAGCCTCCGTCCTTTCATACGAAAAAAAAAAGGGCTTTGCTTGCTTCAATTACCGTTCTGATCCATCCAAGAGTGTACCAGAATCAAACATTTTGTGTGCTTTTGGGAAAAAGAAACCGTTGAAATAGAGAGCCTCGCGGCCATCCATAAATACAGCTACAAGAGAATGCTTATTAAATAGAATAATGAGGTAATATGATATTTCTATTGAGGTGAACGTTTATAATAGCTTAGCTTAACATAATCGACTCTTCTTTCTATGAAAGTCTAGTCCTGTGAAAAAGGAGTTAGGCCATGACCAATATATAGAACCTTTCACTTTAACAAGTGAGCTGTCAGCCTTTGATCCGCCCCCTCATTCTCAGTGAGTTGTCCGCCTTTCATCCTCTCCCTGAGCCTCTCACGACGAATGAGCTATCGAAGCATGAATCGCTCTTCTCTTTTGGGCAGTAACGCCTTTTCTTAAGCTAGAGCATCTCTCTTTTCGGGACTCACCATCTCCTTTAATAAGGGCTTTGCGAGCTCCCAAGATCTGGGGGTTCACGTCGAGACTAAGCCCGAAGCTAAGAGCTCTAGCTAAGTGGGCGCAACAGTTTAGACTCAACCATTACATAATATGTAATGTTGGGTTTTTCCAACAATCTTATTCCTACTGAACCTCTCGGTATGGATTTATTCCTCTATCTCCCTTTCTATTCCCCTCTACCATCTTTCTTGGCATGGACTAAATGGCTAGTGAGATACCGGACGATTTCTACCCTTGACGGTCACATATATAAGACGGAGCCTAAACCCTTGGGCCAGAGTAAGAGTAATCTCTCTGTCTAATCACCGAGTCCGGCATTCCAATTCGGTCACTGTTCGGATGGTGTTCACCTGACCGTTTACATGCTATTGTAATCGGCATGCTCCTTTATCAACTTAGGTTAGCGATTTGCTCTACTTTAGATCTCTCTTGTAGATGCGCTCTTTTTAGCTGCTATCTTTGATTGGAAAACTCATGCTAGGGATTACAATGGCCTCTGTATCTGCCTTACCAGCTTATACGAAGGAAGTCACTGAGAGACCAGATTCATCTAGGTTGGCTACTTATTTTGATTTGTTTTCTGCTTTGCTTTGGCCGGGAGGTACCCTACGCCCCTGGTTTTTTTATTTTAGTGCCCAACCAAAAAGGGATACGAATCTCGTGCAAATGAAGGGCAATTCAATGACTTAAAGGAGCTTTTAAGCCACTCATTTATCGATTCGTAGATGCAGAGAATACAAGCTGAAGATAAACCCGATTAAGTGCGCCTTCGGAGTAACATCAGGGAAATCTCTTGGTTATTTGGTGAATCGACAAGGCATGAATGTAGACCCAGCTAAAGCAAAAGCAGTGCTCGATATGCCAGAGCCAACCTCAGCGAAAGAATTCAAATCATTTTTAGGAAAAGCTTCCTACTTGAGAAGGTTCTTACCAGGGTTAGCAGCCTTATCGGCCCCTCTTATGGAATTGCTAAAGAAACAGGTGGAGTACTAATGGGAAGAGGTCCATCGACAAGCCTTTGCGAAAATAAAGGAGACCTTAGCGAACGCCCCAGTGATGATTGCTCCAATAGCAGGTAAGGAACTTAAGCTATATCTTGCTTTCAATTATAATGCTATCGGAATAGTGCTAGCACAGGATGATCAAAATGGTCAAGAAAAGCCAATCTACTATGCTAGTAGAATTCTCAAAGAAGCTGAAGCTAGATACACTAAAGC
>CAIGRB010041117.1:0-15298 GCA_903798255.1 Fraxinus quadrangulata
GCGGGGCGGAGTGGAGTGGAGTGGAGTGGAGTGTGGGGAGCAGAGCTCACCGAATAGAACGGGCCTACTACCAAACCACGTAAACTTGTGTTCTTCTCTCTTTGTTGATTTCATATTATTCATCACCATTATTGCACAAAACACAACAAAATTGCATAATAATACAATTGTAAGCGTAGCATGAGAAAATCAAAAGACTATTTCAGAGATTGTTACACATCCTTGGATTACGCATATATGCATGAATAAAAAATATAAAAAATGCATGAAGTCAAGTGTAACAACCGACAACGGTATTAAAAATTAAGGCAGCAGTCTTGTGCTGTCACTTTGGGAATTAATATACTATGATAATCTTCAAAATACTCTTAAGTCCTTGATGGGTCATAGACATAAATGATTATAGCTCTAGTCTTCAAGATTCAAACATTTTAAAACAACAAAAGCGAGCTACTAAGTATCAAATTTTGTCATAGTTCAGTATAGGACAAGATTGGTTTAACACAAAATTGACCCTAATGAATAACGGGCAAAAAGAATGGGAGCCAAATGGGACATAATATATATAAAATTCATGACAAAGGAGAAGGGAATAAAGAATGAAAGAATTTATTGCATTAAAAAGAATATTTTTGTCTTGCATGATTATTGTTGGTGGAATAATTATTAGAAAAAATAAGTTTCCATAGTCTGGAAAAGTAGTCCAATTATTTATTAGTTCATAGTATTTTAACCTAAAATTAAATATAGTGCTTACTGAAGTAATGCATGATCCATTTTTGGGCTAAAATGTGTGTTAGAATAGTCATTTTTTCTAAGATCGTGTTATTTAAAAATACGGAAAAGTTTTGGTTACGATGCGTGCGATTTGAGGAAATGGACTCTATTTGGAGACTTCTTCCATTTAACCTTTACTATTATGTTGCATTTATCCTCAACCCAAGTAGCTAATCTTCTCCGGCTTCCCAACCAGAGTAAGCGTTCTCTTTGTACCGATATTAACAAGTCAATCTGCTGATTATTTGTTTCCTTATCTCCAAATATGGGTAATCTGTATTTTTAAATGATGAATTTCCTCTAAGAAGTACTAGACCCACCAAGGCCTACCTTTTTGGTTGATCAAAGTTACTGAGAATATCCACCTAGAAGCATACAGGTCAGTGACGAGCTTTCAACTCAGCTTCTAAGATAGAACAACATCCATAAATGATGTTAGCCATTACCTTTATTAAACGGTCATCACATTTTACCATCGTTACCAAGATTCTAAGGTGCATTTGGTTGCAATAATGGAATTTGCCTGGAAAAAAAATATATTTTAGATAATTCAATTTCTTAGAACTTATATATATGAAAATTATTAATTAAATGTGTTTGATTAATTTAGTTTCCAACGTAGAAAATATTATACTTGTCAATTTTTTATGATGGGTAAATGAGAAATAGTAGATAGATGAGAGAGATCGAAAGTGAAAGTTACTAGTTCGATCCTAAAATCACCTAGAAGGAGGTGAATATGTGAATAATGCAGAATTAAAAATTATCGTTGATTAATATTGCAGCAAGTCATATTAATTAATTAACTAGATTCCGCTCGTGAGAATTAATTACCCTATGTTGAATCGTTGACTTATATGAAATCAATAATGTAAATAATACAAAGAATTTATGACGTAGAAAACTCTTAACTAAGTAAAAAACTTGAGGATCAAGTCAGTAATTTTCACTATAGACAATAAAAACTTACATTATGATCCACCTAGAAAACCCACTAAATGCTTTGATCTAATTCATACAATCTTAAAGACTCGCTCGAACGTGCTTCACTAACACATGTTCCCAATCTTCTAGAATTGTCTATCTCTCGTGGATCACCAAAAATTCCTTGTTCTTGTACTCTTTTTGTGTTTCTGATCCAATCTCTCTTAATCTTCAGCAACCTCTGAAAACTATCGAGAAAGTACTTTCATGATTATATTTAGGAAGTTGGTGTTTTGGATTATTTGACTTTGATATTTTTCCTAACTTGTAGTTGATTGATCTCAAGAATTAAAGAGTTAATCTCAATATCTTCATGTATTCTCGAATATTGAATTAATGTTAAGAGAATGTAAAATAATGATCAACCACACCCAAAAATGTAATGAGCATTGGGTAGAAGGTATTTAGATACTATAGGGTAAATATAACTATTTTAAATCGCGAACTAAGGTTTTACGTATAACACTGTCGTTCAAGCGCCAAACTAACGACAAGGGAGCGAGAGGTGTGTCGCTCGCGATAGGCGAGCAACAATGATTCTGTTTTTTCCGCTCGAACATCAGTTAGGCGACGGGTTAACGTAAATCCAGCAACCCTTTCTCCTTATTCTAGACTCGAACTCAAAGACTCATAATTCATTTATACAACTTTCAAAAAGACTCCTTGACTTTTATAATTCTTTTATAACAATCATATTCTTTTATAGTAATCTTTTTGTCTAAAAAATTGCCAATGCAACATAAATCCTAACAGAAAGAGAAAGTGAATTACTTGGAAAATAAAAATCATCCCTCCCTAAAGAAAATATTTTCTTGTTTTTGAGGAAAATATAGTTATATAACCAAAAGTTGGAAAGTATTTTTTATGGAAAAAATTGTAAATCAAACACACTAAAAGTAAGAATTTAAATGGAAAGATAACATTTTCATGAAAAATAAAACCAATCAAACACGTTCTAATTAACTTTATCAATAGTTAATTTGTAGTCACCGTGATATATTTTCCATGTCTTCAGGTTCTATATTATTGTTTAGAGTAATAGTACTCCAAGCCCTTATATATATATTGCAAATTGTTGTTTTCATATTTAAGCGACATGGTTCTTATTCTTTACAAAAGTGACAACTATAAAAATAAATTTATGTGCTCAATTCATCCGAAAATGTATAACTATATATATTGCATGAGTACAACACGTCTGAATTCCCGAAAACGGTATGAACCATATAAAAAAAAAATATGTTTTGGCAGGCAGCAAGTTAGAAATAAATGAATAAACTGAGTCATCAGCTCATCGCAGCCACCATGCACAGCGATCCCTGGATGTAGTGGCACAGAAGTTAATAAGAATCAGTTCCTGGTGGTGGTAGAGCTCCTCCGCCAGTGGTGCAAACTTTAGAATATTCCGGCAAAGAGGGCATGTCATGTGCCCATAGCCGAGCCACCTATCCAAACAAACTCTGTGAAACAGATGATCACATCTCAGTTCTCTGATTTCATCTCCTTCCTCAATCTTGCATAAACAAACAGCACATTCAACAGAATCTCTAGACTCTGTGTTATTTTCGTAGCATGTTACACTAAGATCATCAACATACTCTGGTAACTTGATTCGGGCAGGCTGAACGAAGAATGATTGATAAAAAAGACAATCCCATGCCCACTTTAGCTGGGTTGCAACAAAAACTATATAGGTTAACACAACTGATTGAGGCACTATCTGAATCATTTTCCGGGATTAGTTAATTGCCTTTGATCAGATTCTCTATTCTACAAGAAAAGGGAATAGAGGGCAGATCAGGCAAGTTTCTGCAATGGCTTCTTATTGGAAATGATGTATTTTTGTGCGATTAGGTTAAGAGTATATTTATACAAATCTTGGAGGGACAGACCCATAAAGAATTTATCAGTCAGCCTATTATTTTCTATTCAAAATAGGTTACCCGAGCCACGTATAGTGACAAATGATATTCTAGGTAGCATTCCCAGTACGCAAGAGAGAGAATATACATGGCAAAAGAACAAAAGTTTGCCCCAACAGTACGTCAATGAATTAAATTAATTCTTCTAATTATTTAAATATGTTCGTACACCATCACTCGATGCCAAATTTTGTGAAACCACTTTCGTTAAGGAAGGAACTAAACTTCTAAATAAATATATTTATCACATCTCATCAAACTCAAGTTTTTAGATCATGTAATTCATAAGGTATCAAAGGTCGCGGGATGAAGTCTTACCATCATCTATTTATAGAAATTGTTAGAATTATTGTGTGACCCAAATCTATTTAGAAGATTATTTGAAAATTCTATTTGAAGACTATTTGGGAATTTTAGTTGGAATTTAATTTGGGAGTTAAATTAGGAGTTTGAAATTTGTGTTAGATTTGAAAAAGACTCGAAATAGTCTAAGTTGTAATAGAAGATGAAGAAATCATGTAAGGAGAAGAAAATGTCGAACAGGCTTTCGCTACGCACCTTGATTTCACTTGAGTACTCAAAGCAGTAGTCCCAACACTTGCTTACTGCAAGGAGACCGCTTGACAACTATTAGACTGTCGCTTGAGCGGCGGTCTTATCCAAGAATGAACATTTCGTGATTTTGACTGGTTTTTTCCATTTAAAATCTTGTGTGCTTGATTGTTTGATTTTTTATATTGTCATATCTCGTCTTTAATATTCATGATAAGTGGTATCAAATCTATCACCGGGTTATAACAACTGGTTTCTAAGAGAAATTATGCGTATGTGGAAATTTTGACAAATATATTCATTGCACATTAGGGGTATGTTCAACAGAAAATCTGAATAAATAAATTTGTCAATTCTATAATATTTTTAACATTTTCAATGAGATAATTTAACAAGATATGGTATGCAAATATAGACATGTATCCAATTTCTGCTGGAAACTAAGAATTATTGCTCTATATATAATATAAAAATTAAAAATTTGAACCTCTATCATCGTGCAATTAACATTATGAAAATATACTAAAATAATGTCTAATATATATTTCAAGGGATGCTAATTAAGAAATTGGCATAATATTTGGATTAGATGGAGAAAATTAAATTCAACGTTATGCTCCAAATTTAGAATACAGACAAGTAAAATTTGCAGTATGCTAAAAGTGGCCGTGGAACACCGTAGTAAAGATGAAGGCAACAGTCTTTTGCTGTCACTTCCTGAAGTCTTCGACCGGCAATAGACATAAATGATTATGCTTTCAATATTCAAGGTTTGAACATATTAAAACGACAAAAGGCGAGCTACTTGTCATCCTTCAATGAATATAGGACAAGATTGGTTTAACAAAATTGACCGCTAACAAATACAGAGAAAAATGCTTGGACTTGACCGCTAACGCAACGAATTGGTAGTGGAGGGAATGAAGAATAAAAAAATTATTCCCTTTGCGTGTAGTTTGGAAAAACGAAACTCTTTACGGGTTAACTTAGCCTATCAAATAATATAGTATACACCATTCCTTGATTATCTTTGAGATTTAATTACACTAGAATTTAATAAGTTGGGTATCAATTATTTTGCTATACTTTCTAAATCTATATTTTCTAGGCTCCTTTCGGTTCCGTAGAAGTACTCACAATCTCCCATAGTTAGATGAGTTTTATTTTTACTAAAGCACATGAAATTCTTACCTAACATCATATGCATTATATCAAATCGAACTATTTAGCTATGTACAAACTACAATGCCTCCATTCAGAAAGAATGTATTAATGATTTAATTTATAAATAAATAAAAATAAGTAACAGGTAAATAGATAGTATTTGTGGATCAATTGAAAATAAAGTTCGATTGTTTATAAATGATTATTAAATTTTGCCAAGAGGAGGCTATATCTATGCATTTATACTTTATACCGAGAACTAACTTAAAACAAAATTTGAACTCTCTTGTTATGTAATATATTGTACTTGACATGATTAGATAGTATAATAAATAACTTTTGTTTCATTCGTAGTGATTGCAATGAATGATGCTACACGTACACAAAATGTTTGACAGAATTCTTATTGACAGATACTTGGCCGTCTTTCATTGATTTTTGGCAAAATCAACAAAAAAATGCAACATACAGGTGTTGTCAAGGGAGCACCAGTAAGATGCTTGTACATATTTCCCTTACGCAGGGAAAAATCGACTGCAGTATTTAAGTCAAAAATATATGAATAAAAAGTGAATAGTAATTATGAGTTCTACAAAATATGTAAGAATAAAAAACATATTTCAGCTGCATAAATTGTAATTTAAATTTTACCAAATATGCACATTGTTTAGTATCGTTTGTAACAATCTATCAAACATGCCAAAGATAAAATTAGTCTTTTCCAATCCACTTTTATGACTATGATCATGTAATCCAATCCAGATATAATTAAATGCTGGTTTGTTTTGCATGTTCTCATATGTTAATATATTATTGTCACCTCATGTCTTGCTACGATAATAGTTTGTAATCATTATGAATAATTTTTTAGATCTAAGCCACTAGAAAATGCTTGAACTGGCATAACAAATACGACTATATCAAATAAAATTTTGTACTAATTTCACCGTTAAATATTAAAATATGTAACGCTGAATGACATTCAAGATATTGAACCAATAAAGAAGAAAAGATGATATGAAAGACAGCATTACAAGCAGGCCAATAGCAAGTTAGAAAGAAATCATCGCAGCCACCATGTACAGCGATCCCTGGATGTGGCAGCGCAGAAGTTAATAGCAATCAGTTCCTGGTGGAGCTCCTCCACCGATGGAGGCAGCCTTAAATTTTCCCGGCAAAGAGGGCACGTCATGTACCCATAACCAAGCCACCTATCCAAACAAACTCTGTGAAACAAATGATCACATCTAAGTTCCCTGATTTCATCTCCTTCCTCAATCTTGCACAAACAAACAGCACATTCTACTGAATCTCCAGAGTTTGTGTTATTTTCGTAGAACATAACACTAAGATCATCAGCATACTCCGGTAATCTGATGCCTGGAGACTGAACAAAGAAAGATTGATAAAGAAGATAATCCCACGCCCACTTCAGCTGTGTTACAACCAGAACTATATTGGTTAGAATAGCTGATTGAGGCACTACCGGATTCTGAATCATTTTCTGGGATCAAACTAATTATATTTGATCAGATTCTATTCAAGAAGGGAATGGAATAGAGGGCTGGTCAGAGTTCTTGTAATAGCTTGTTTCTTTCAAATGCCAATTAGGGTTTCCTTAGGGTATATATAGACTGAAATAAGGTTGAATTCAAAATAGGTTACCGCAGCCCCACATTATTGATCAATCATGTCACGTGTTTTACATTATTATTTACATTGTGCTACTTGATAACACACTATTAAACAATTTAAAAAATAATAATTTTCCCATCCACAATTTTTGAAAACAAAGTGAAACATAATGTAAGCAATTGAATGTACATTTAACATTTCCTTCATCAATACCAGTCACTATTTATCTATTTCATTTTTTATGGATTTATTAATGACTTTTAGCACGCTTGCTCTTCATAGGATAGATACATTGGGTGAATTAACTTCATGATTGATAGTCATTTTTTTTCTCAAAAACAATGTTTTGAAAAGTGACTTTTAGGAGAATGTATAGTTAAAAAATAGGGATACATTTTGAATTTACGTATAGAATATTTTATTACGTGAATGTGTGGTGAAAAATGAATATGTAAAAAAAGAGTTTGAAAATAATAGTTGTCAAACGGGGGCAAAGGTTGGACTTCTTAATCTTTTATGTAGCCCCCATTTAGTAGTGATTAAAATTAAATTTTTAGTAGATTTTGACAAAATTAATGAAATGTATTGTTCAGAAGTTGTGGATCCCGTAAATTATGTAGTTTTTAGCTTTGACTTAAATTAAAATTTAGATTTTAGTCCATATGGACATAGTGTGATTATGAGATGATAATCTACAAAATGAGGTTCCGAGTTCCCAACCTTTTTGAATATGTGAATTCGAGTCTTCACATAATAAAAATCATCAGTTTGAACGTCAAAGTAATACATGAGTTTTAGTTTAACTTGAAGATAAATATTAATTGATTTAATAATTTTGACCTCTAGCATTAGTCATGTGAAAATCGCACATGACTTTAATATTTACATTGATCGATAATTTGGGTACCCTAATCCACCAATTTTAATAGGTTTGCAATCCAAAACCTCACTACGAAGCTAGCGCTAATTTTCCCGTGATATTTTAACTAGCATTCCGAGCAAGATAAAAAAAGAACAAAAAAAAAAAAAAAAGGTGCACATCAACGTTAATTAATTTAATTAATTTAGTTATTTAAGTGTGATCGAAATGGTAAAAGTACATCAATCTATCGACTATAAATTTTATTACACCGCCAATTGCGGGTATAGAACTTTAAAAAAATAATAATAATAATAAATTACAGTTTCTTGAATATTAAAAATAGAGTTATTTCATTTGTAAGAAATAGTAGTGATATATCTGTAATTAAATTTGAATCTTCAGTCTCGCGCAATTTAGCCTATGAATTTTGGTCAAAAAAGACATGAAGCTATTTGTGACCATGGAATATTAAATTTTAAGGCAACAGTCTTCTAACGTCACTTGGAAACACTTTCCTCTAAATGGAAAATGTAAACTTATATATAATGTTATTAAAAATTATAAAGTCGTCGATTGGTCATAGACGTAAGTGACTATGGGTTCATTTTTCAATTTTTGGACAATATAAAACAATAAAAGCGAGGTACTAAGTTAAAAATATTGTCCCACTTCAATGTATATAGGACAAGATTTGTTTAACAAAATTGACCTACGAATGACTATGAAAAATAAATGCTTGGACTTGATGAATATAAAATGAAAAAATATAATAATAATTTAAAGAAATGGTCCTAGGCAGTCAAAAATGGACGGTTAGCTTGATCTTCACAAAACAAAAAGAAATTGAGTATTTGAAAAATTAAAAATGTAAAAGTTCACTGTAAGAAACAAAGAAAATAACGGAAGATTATATAAATATTAAAATTATTTGAGTTTGAGTTGATTTTGTACAGCAAGAATTTCCATGAAATTGCTGCGAGGAATTGAAAATAAGCATAGATTAGATATTTCGAAAAGGATGAACCTTTCAAGAGCTGTTGAATATAAGAATAGACGCAATGTATGAATCAAATGAAATACGTATTCCACTCTAATTCTGTTAAAAAAAATTAATTTTATTTGGTAAAGAAAGTGAATAAAATATGTTTGTTCAAATTACATACTAACATAGATATTATAGTGAAGGAATTACCTTGAAGAAATATTTGAAAAATGAAAAAGACGTCAATTATAACCACGGTGTTATGTAAAATAACTAATATTTAAACTTGGCTTTTTTCATGGCTCCCATGGCTGCCAAGTATTTGATAAAATGTTTACCAATACCTAACTCTTTTCTTCACGCAAAAGGTAAATCACATAAGGCAGCTGACCACAAGTCGTGTCCTAAACAACTTGTTGGATTTGATACCCAACGAATCCTTGATTATGATATAAACGTCGAATTGAATTTCATGAGCATTGACCGATGAGCAAAATTGTTACTAACAACAAAGTTCAAAAGTTCGATCCGAAAATAGCATGGACCTTTGGACGTAACTTAAGAAATTAATGTTACTCACGGTCCATATATATTTACATATTGAATGGCTTTAAATTTTGGCCATTTAATCCTATTATTGGTCCAATTAAAGCCTATCATATTCCTATATATGTTGCTTTTGCCCAAGCCCCGTGTGTGTGATTTGTGTAGGCATAGAGTGAAAAATGTGGTTGCCATTTGAGAGTAAAATTCGGGCTAGGGATGGCAACGAGGGCGGGGGAGCCTCTCTCGCCCCGCCAAGCAATTTCCCTCACCATCCCCGCCCTGTTACTCGTTTAAGGCGGGACGGGGTCAGGTCAAGGACAGGACGGGGCGGGACGGGCCGAGATCCTTGTCCCGTTTACTACCCCGTTTAATTTTTATTTTTATTTTTTTAGTTTTTGATAATTTATTTTTATTGTCCCTATTTATTAAATTTAAACAAATAATTTTAATTGTTATTTTACATCAGAACTAATGAAATTTTCAATTTAAAGTATTGAATTAAAAAAAAAAATTAAACGGGGCGGAGGGCCGGTTACCCATCCCCGCCCCGAACTCGCCACGGGGAAAAATTTCCTGCCCCGATACAGGATTAAGCGGGTTATCCCCTACCTCGTTCTGAGTGGGGCCCCGCAGGTATCGGGTTTGTCGGGTTTTTTTGTTATCCCTAATCCGGGTTGCTTTGTGCTTCCAAAAACCAGGGATTAACTTTGTATTATTGGTCTCCTCTTTTGCCTTCTTTTCATTGGTTTTTCTTCTTATCTTTGTAGCCTACAAATCAATGCTATTATCTTGTCTTTTGTGGGTGAGATTGAGAAGCAATCTAGATATATATTGGTAATGGGTTGGAGTCGTTTGGATTGGTTGTTTGGTAGAAAAATATTACGTAAAACTGAACCTGAAAATCACCGTTTAGAAGATTTTGGAGCGAACTTTCACGACACAACTTATGATTTTTAACAATAATAAATTGCCCTCTAAATTAAATCAACGGGTCCTTAACGATCACATAGAGGCCACCAGGTATAAAAGCTCTAAATTATGAACTCCACAAGATCGAGTAGCTTTGAGCCAATTTAAAGCATATGTTAATCATTAACGTGTCTATACCGTCAAGTGAGCAAATTTTAAGTTTACAACTTTTCAGTAATAGTCCAATTAGAGAATCGACACTAACGAGTTCCTAAACATGATTTCAACTTATCGTGACTATTTTCCATGGCGAGAAGCGCAATTGCATCAAGAAAAATTACAACAGAAATATAAGTATCTATCTTCTGAAAGTGTACTATTAATTAAAGATGGAAGTTAAAGATTCGGACAGTTAAAATAAAGTTTCCACTTGTTTTGAACAATGAAAGAAACCCAACATAACTTCCAGTTGTTCCAGTTTAGGCTAACTTTTCAAATCATGGAGGAAGTAATACGAGATAGGATAGTACTCAATCCAGTTTGGGGGAAAGATTATGCTATCCCTTTATCATCTTCCACTCCTTTCAACAGAATAAGAACTCTTAGAACCCATATTTCATATCCATGCCTATCTCTTCTTCCTACGCGACAAATGGATAAAACTTTGTATAATTGTATTCATTAGAAGAACTTGCTTCTGGATGAAACGAAAAGAAATCCCTTCCATGTTCAGTTACCCTGTCAACTAGGAATCTAACGTCCCCCGGTCGAGAATGGGAGCGAACTCGATGCAAAGAAACAAAATAAGGATCATCAATTATGGAGAGCCATTGCTTGGAAACGCACTTGAATCGAAGTAGAGATTTGACAGGAAGTTCTTTAAGCACTAGGATTATGATCTCTTCAGGGCTTGAGAACTCGGTTTTCTGAATTTTCATGCTGCTGCTATGAATAATGAATGATTAACTGAGTTGACAGTCAACAAAAAGAACAAGAACTAGGGTTTCTCCGTGATGAGGAGAAAGTGGCGGATTGGCTAGGGTTCATGAGATACTGAATCTACCTTTGTCAGAAAATAATTGAATTTGATAACTGAATGGTGTACAAAGTTTTTGCTTATATAAGCAAAATAATATCCTAATCTTATCCTCTTAAGGATAATAAAAATTAAAAATTCTACTACAACAACAATTTCTATCCTATTTGCAATAGAATTTCCTGCATCATTTTTGAAGTTTATTTACAAGTAAAGAAGTAAGTTTTTATTAATCAAAGTCAAAAATTAGTGATAAAATAAGCAATTAATTTAAGTTGGAGCTAGAATTGTCGATTCATAGCATGTTTTGAGCCAATCAGCCAAACGTTTTCTAATATGTATGGATCAATATTTTTTTCTAATAAAAATTTTACAGAACAAATTAGTATTCATTTGGAAGAAAGAAAATTAGAAAAGGCAATCAACTTGTTTTGGATCACACGAATTTGGGCCAATGATCCAAAGTCCATCACAGTTTGTACTAGTTGTTGGGTGAAAATATCACAAGTATACCGCATTGTTAACAAGTAATAAAATAAATTTAAGAAGTCGAATTATCGTTCCACAATGACAACCTAATTAAATATTGGTTAAACTATTCATACCTTTTATTCAAATAAAAATAATTAAGATTGATTTTATATGACTATCTTAAATCTAAGAAAACAATTAAAAAGTGAGCAATAAATATTTTGAGATTTTAAATTACTAGGAAAAAAAGTGTAAGAGCCCGTGATTTCACCGTAATTCTGTCCTTTAATTCCGTCTCTCAAATTCAATTCCTAATGTTTCATTCGTTCGAGTTATTAAATTATCAATTTGCCAATCTCGAGTCTAAATCGATCCTATCTAGTCTAGTTATTACAACTATACGCAAATCAAAATAAGTCTTAACTAAATGCATTAAATCACCTAAGAATTCAATTTAGGACTTTGATAAATATAAAAGTTTAATTCTTATCCAATTTTCTAATTTTATTACTTGGTCTAAATTTATAATTTACATTTTGATTCATTATAAATTCACAAATCAATGAAATAATGATGAATTATTTCAAAGATAATAAAGAATTGAACTAATATAAATACACTAAAGAACTAAAATCAGGAATTTTGAGAATTAAAAATCTACAATTTGGTTACATCTTTCATCCCAGTAATCGCATTAGTTACACATGATTTGGGAAGAAAAATACAAGAAATGAATTGTGTACATCACCAGATTTTTAAGGAAAAATGAAGAAAAGTAAATCATCGTACACCATTGATCTTTCTCCAAGCAAAGATTTTAAACTGATTTTCTTGATTTTTCTCCATCTTTCCCTCTAATTTTCTCCCTATTTTTTTCTATGACCTAAATGAGGTCTATTTATAAGGATGGAAGAATTTAGAAAGTTGTGCTTCGGAAAGAAGTCAGAACACATCAAGAAATGTCAAAGAATACAAAAAAGAATAAGAATAAATCCAGCATAATGGGTCGCAAGGGCCAGAATGTCATAGCAATAAAACCGATATAAGTAGCTCGAGAAACAAAGAAATCCTGCAAAAGCAGTGAAGATTTAGGTTTGCCTATTCCATTCTCCATTGCATGTAAAGAAATGCAATACTATGCAGTATTTCAACTTTAGTTAGGGGTTGTTAGAAATAAGTTTTGTTCCCCTTTTTTTAGAATAGCCTTTTTAAAAAAATATCTTCCTCTAAAAGTTCTTTTAACGAGAGAAAGTATTTCTGCAAAACTATAGAAACGGGACAAAGAAACTTTTTAATTTCAAAAATAGTTTTTTGACTTCCAAAAAACTTGCCAAAATCATCTTGAAAAATGCATAATTCGATCATAACAACACTTAGAGGTGGGTGAATAAGTGTATAAAGCAAAATTTAAAATTACTAATGAATTAAATAGCAACAAGTTACTTTTTAATTTTTTTCTAAATAATTAAACATGCAATTCATTTTATTCATAAGTTTGAATACTGCAATTTATATGATCGATCAATAAATAAAGTAAAAGCATTAAATCAACACTAGGATGATCACGGAGAAACCCAACTGGAAGAAAATCCAGACACTTTGCAGTCAATCCACTATAAGTGATTTTAACAACTTACAGTCTATCAGACTAGACAACTCGTACTATCTAATCTTCCGACTGTACTCCTTACAGTTCTCCATGGATCCTGTGCTTTCATGCACCAATCTTTAGCTGATGTTGCCAAAGCTCTCCGTGGAATCTGCTACCCTGCAGCACTCCTAACTTTGTGGAATCGTCTATCTCCTTGGATCAACGAAGAACACCTTGTTCTTCACAAACTGAAACTCCAGTCAACTTTCCTCGATCTTCAGAACTCTTACCAGATGTAGAGGAAATGTAGTTTTGTATTTGGATTATAGGAACGATATTTTTCTTACCAAAACATACTCACAAGATGAATGTTGAAAGTGGGAATATAAAGAATTTTTCTCTGATGAAGTTTTCTCAATGATCAACCTTAATTTTCACGTTCAAATATATTTTGGTATATATAGGTATGTTAGAAAACGAATGGGGCACGTAAAAAGCCTTTAAATCGCAAAATAAAAATTTTTCGGACAACACTATCGCTTGAGCGAGAGGGCTCAGCGACAGTCGAATGATGGAGGTTCTATTTTTTACGCTCGAGCCAATCCATGGTGACAGTCTAATGAAAATCCGCGCCGAATTTTCCTTCTTTTGCCATTCTCGAACCTTTAACCTAATAACTTTAACTTTATCTATTTGCACATCACTCTTTAACTTTTTATACAAATTACAATTCAATCCTTTTATTTACAAAATTGCCAATTACGAAACATTTAAAACCTAACAAACTTCCCCTTTGACATTCTGTAACAAAACTACTAAGTTAATGCAGTAATCAAAAATAAAGTACAGACTTAAAACCTATGATAAGCGGACTGACTTGAACAATTCTGTAGTTTAATCAGCACCTGTTTCTTGAAACAAATAACTTAACACCAAGTGTAAAATGTGTGGCAAACAGTATAATAAAACAGCTCAAGCAGTTCATATAATTTAGGCAATTTATGAATCAATTAGATTTGTTCAATTTTAATATGCATGCTAAGTCAAGACGTAGTACCAATGCAACCCAACATATCAAAAAGACACATTGATACTACTAAAATATCAAACTTAATTTAGCAAAATTGAAATAATCAAATTAAAATCAAAAGTTGTAGATACATCAAGTAGATAAAAACACATACATCTTATGAAAGCAAAAATATATACTCTATTAAAATATCTACTCCCCCTTTTTGTCACAAATGACAAGGGACCAAGAAATATCACATAATCTCCTCCTTACTATAAAATCTCAACATTTTTATGCATGCTGTAGGCAAATGTATATATGTCTCTTCCCAACAATCCCTCAGATATAAACGCAAATGTTAATGAATTCAATTTCAATTTTGGATAATAAACAAAACTTTTAACAGTAACATATAATTACTCAAAAATGCAGTCGTTGGTAAGCAAAAGTATAGTCAATGTATAGTAAGCTTTCCCACAAACTTGACTCGAGGTAAGCATGGAGTAAATAGTATAAGTGACTCATATGTGTAAAGTGTCACTAATATTCTGTAAGCATAACTCCAAATCTTAAATTTGTAATAAATGGCATGCTAAACGTCACTGTCAATAAGGATATTCCTCTATTTATGAAAGTCAAATCAAGTAATGCACATTAGAACCTAAATATTAAAGCTCATTGTATATAGATAATTTCTTTTCTCTCCCTGACTTTGATCATATATTTTTCACAATTTTGAAGCTCATAATTATTTTTCAAATCTTAAGTACAGATTCATTTCTATTTAGCGACTAAAATGACTCATATAGCGAGCTTTAGGCTAGTTAATCCAAATCAGTTGACCATAGGTATCAG
>CAIGRB010041117.1:33708-56933 GCA_903798255.1 Fraxinus quadrangulata
AAAAAAAAAACCTCAAAAACCACCTTCACAGGTCCAAAAAAACTTCAAAAACTACCTCCCCCACCATCCCTCAAAACCGCATATCCACACCTTAAAACCGCAGCCCGTCCCACAGTATTTTGCCGCCGTAATTTGAGCTCCTTCTGATCGACGATATGGATTGAGGGTGGTGATGGGTTTAGGCGATGACAGCGGGCGACGACGACGGAAGGGAGGGAGGCAATGTGTTGTTTCAAAGAGAGAGAATGTAGAAAGGAAAGGGGAGGCGAGAGAGAGAGAGAAAGAGGTGTGACAGTTGAAAGTGATAAATTAGGGTTAGAGTTTTAATATATTACTTGATTTTTGAATAAATAAACTTCGGACCTGATTTTTAAAAAACTATTTTTAAACCCCTGATTTTTTATAATTTCCCTTATATTTAAGCTTGTAAACACGGTTCAATGGCTAATGCTTTTGTTATTCCATTAGAAAAGATAAACATGTCAGTTGCGTTTTAATTTTAATGATAAAACAATTAAGAAATGGGATAGAAAAATATGAATAGCATTATTTATTCTCATAAAATCTAGCATACCAAATAAACTATTATTCTTTTTTGAGTAAAAACTTCAACATTCATTTTCAGGGATAATTGTAATCGTGATCCCAAAATTTTTAGTTTTTGCAGGTTTTGCCTAATTCTTTGATTTGTAACAGTGTTGGTCCCAAAACCTTTCAAAGATGTGCATAGGAAGGACCTTTGAACGATTGACGTCCAAAAATTCGTTAGCCGACTAAAAGTTAAATGTCCGACCTTAATTTGATCAATTTTGCCTTTTTTAAAATTGATAAAATTAAGGTCACATGTTTGACTTTTGGACGAAAAATAGTTTAGAGGTCATTCCACTACACAAATTTGGAAGATTTGGATCAGTGTTGCTACAAATGAAAAATATGTGTAAAACTTGCAAAATTTTAAAATATTTGGGATCACGACTGCAATTATCCCATAATTCAAATCGTCGCAAACTATGATCAACAAAGATTGTACAACTATAATTCTTCACATGTCAAAAATTAATCTTTATTCGATCTAATAAGATGCACCTATCATGTCCTAATTGTCAAGTTTGATTAACAATCTTTCCAATTGGGACAAGTTGAAATGACACTCAATAAGCTTACAAAACTTACATTATTCTTCTTAATTCCTTAAACGTTTGGTTAAATTTAAAAATTCTACTCTATGATTAATTTACTTATAGAACACAACTAGGACATCATACTAAATACGACTAGACAACATAGAACAAAATTTTAATTACTTTTTATTTCTTAAAATTAAGTGGAGGTTATATTATCAAATTTTGGATTTTCTTACTATCGAACGTACAACTCTTTCAATTAGGGGTTTGTACGTCTCAATTTAGGTTCAGTCCCTTCCTGACCCCCGAACAGACTTTCTGGGTTGGACTGCGGATCCTGAAACGAAATGAGAATTTTCAAGTCCAAATTGATTCGAGTTGAATCAGTTGGTCGGATAATAAGTCCAACCCTACTCTCATATTGGTCAATATAGTGGGTGTTTGGTGGAGATTAAAATTAGATTTTTAGTAAATTATGATACCAATTTTTGAAATATGTGATTGAAAAGTTGTGGGACTAATAAAAGATGTAGTTAATATTAATTATTTGACTTTCACTTAAATTAAAATTTGATTTTAATCCGAAACAAATATGGCCACAATAAAGAACTAAAGAGATACACAATAACCAAAAAAGCAAAAATAAAAAAGAGACACTATTTGTACCTAGGGTTGACAACTTTCCTACCGACCCCTTCACAATAGGGGAGTCCACCTTTTTATTGTGAGGGGTCCACCTTTTTAAATAGAAGGTGAGCTCCCCTACTATGAGAGGTGAGCTCCCCTATTGTGAAGGGTTGGTAAAGGATTGTCAACGCTTGGGTACAAATAGACAAATTAGAAAAAAAAAAGTTAAAAACAGACAAACAAGAGGGTTGTGCTATGTGTACATTATGGTACACATAGCCTTGTCCATAATGGAAGTGATAAGATTAGATTGCTTATGTAATTGGACAGTTTCTTGTTTGGGAAAATGCTATGTGTACATTATGGTACACATAGCCTTGTCCATAATGGACACGCTGCCCTATCACAACACAACATGTGGCACTAACCTGTCCTTTTTCCCCATTTGGTTTAATTCAAAATTTTCAGAATTCCTCTTTACAAAATCTTGATTCCATCTCCTCTGCCATTTTCATCTTCACTACACCCAATACCCAATTTCAACAAATTCAGCGGTATAAACAACCCAACAAAATCCAATCACTCCACCTTTATATATACACAGAGAGAGAGATAGAGAGGGGTATATATATAAATTATCGAATATGCAATCACAGATACTTCCTATATCAAACCCCAACGCCGGGCCATCATCATCATCATCATCATCATCATCATCATCAGCGTCTTCAATGATCCAGGCAGCAGCGGTGGCTGACACAATGCTGCTTAGATCTGAAGATGATTTGCCCACAACAAGGATGTCAATTTCTTCATCTTTTGAAGATGATGGGAAAATGGAGACCAGATCCTTAATTTCAAGGACCTTGAGTTTCACCAATATCTCACCCACTACCTCTGCCAATTCAAATTTGTATCAGCAGAGGCGTCGGAGGACTGCCAGTGACACCTGCCTTTCCGCCCTCCCTGCTGGCTGCCGCCATTCTTTTCGACAAAATATGGGGAGGGCTGCATCAGATACTTATTTAATTACTCGGCTTAGTTTCAAGATGTTGAGATATCTTGGGTAAAATTTTCATTTTCTTTATCTTTATTTGTGAAAAGGTTCTATCTTGTCATGTTTGCAATAAAGTTTTTGTGGGCTTAGTATGTGTTTTTTTTTTTTTTTCTTTGAAAAGATTCATTTGGGGAACTATCAATCTCCCCCTTTTGTTCCGAACTAGTGGCATATTGAATCGCCACATCGTCTAATAGTTTGTGCTGCTGTGGGATAAAATTTTCTCATATCTTCCACACAATCTATCCCAGTTTCGTCGTTTATGAATATGTATGGATGAAGTAATGTTCAGAATTAAGATAGAGTGCAATATTGAATCTAAAGGCAAGATATTTCCAGTGAGCTATTTCTGAAGCAAAGTTTTTCAAGAGTGTAATACCAAGGAGGTCTCAGCTAATGGATACCAGGAAAGCCACATTTTAGACCTAAATTTATAATTTGTCAATCTTATTCTCTATTCTACGGGAAAACTAACAAGTCATTGTATCTGCCCTTTGGTAAACTAGGTTATGGTTGAACTAAAGCAACACCTTTTGAATTCTTATTGTGCTAAAATGAATTTTTTTACTGTTAAGATATTTTATTTCTGTCAGATCTTTTATTTTGTGATCAATTAAGCGTCCTTTATATTTCTTACAAATATGGTCATTCATTAACTTCTAGGTGCTTTCTGATCATTTATCTTAATTCAGGGTAGGGTACAGATGGATCACTCGTTTTTTCGCGCTTGGCTGTTATGCTTTCCTTCTTATTCCTGGTTTTTTTCAAGGTTTGCAAATATTCTTATTGACTGCCCTTTTGACTGCTTAATTTTGCATTCTGCAGTATATTCTCTGTGTACTGGCTCTTAGAATCGTCATTATTGTCTTTCTCAATTGTTTTTAGAAATATAAGTTCATAATTTGGCAAGAATTACCAATCCTCTAATGAAATCAATTGATCACTGTATTGCAGTTGGATATCACTACTTCTTCTCTAGTCAAATACGTCGAGGTATAGTTTATGGTGATCAGCCAAGAAATAGGTATGCTTTACTAAATTGCATATATTGTTTTTTAATTATACAACACAAGTTAGCATATTTTATTATATTATAATTTCTTTAGTTATTTGTTCTACTCTTTTTAGTTTTATGTGTTTGATGAGATACATGCATGTAAGATTTTCTGATGCAGGCTTGATCTGTATTTACCAAAAAATAGCAATGGACTAAAGCCAGTTGTTGCATTTGTAACTGGTGGTGCCTGGATTATCGGGTATGACGTGACATCATTGTTTTATCGAGGATAGTGTGTGAATTGCTCCACATCTTAAGCTCAATATACTAGAACTGTTTAAGAGAAGTACTTACGAGAAGTAATATCACAGTCAAATTACCTGAACTGCAAATAATGGACAATGGTTTTTCTTGGTCAATTTGTAGAGAAAGTGCTGAAGTGAGAACAGAGCTACAAATTTTGGAATAATATGCAGATTTTGAAAAACCAGTATTTGAGAAAGTATCATCTAAGTCTGGCTTGCTAAATCACTACAATATTGTTCTTTTGTTTTTCTAAAGAAAGTACTTGATTTAAGAATTGAACATAGAAAATTATGTGAGAAGTACAGATCGAAGTTCAAAGAAACTGAAAACCATTTATTGGTGAACAACGTTTATAAGAAAGTACTGTCTTGAGGTTAGAATCTGATAGACCAAAATAAGCCCTTGTTTGATCTACATAATCTAAAAATTCATTTTTCTTAAATTCATTTTCAACCACACTTTTTCACAATAAAATATTTTGCACATAAACCCAAATTTTTTTCTAGTTTTTAACAACACATTCTCCAAAAATTCACTATTACGAAACTTATTTTCATACAAAAATGGGGCTCAAACATAAGCATAAAGTTCTCACTTTTTATCGATGCATATATTTACAAGTTCTATTGAGATTATTTTGGATACTATATTTTTGAGCTGAGGTTTGCAGTGCTTCCATATTCTTCTTTGTCCTTGACTAATTCTGCTGATACAGCTATAAAGCTTGGGGTTCTCTTTTAGGACAACAGCTATCCGAAAGAGATATTATGGTGGCTTGCATAGATTACAGGTACATGAATGTCATTAAAAAATTCTCTATTCTTAATAGCTACTACCAGGTTAAAACTCTTTTCCATCATCCATGTGAAGTTTTCATGCAATTGTAAATTCCACTTTCTACGTCACGGGTTAAGAATCTCCACTTTTCTTCTATATATTTATACTAACGAAAAAGTAGCTTAATTAACTTACCATAAAGCCTTCCAGGAGATTGCAGGCATGGTTTTGGAAAATGATGTATAGAACTTGAGATCTCAAATATACTTTCACTTTCAGTAGAATCAGTCCTTCTGGTTCTTCTGCCTGAAGGTGCTTGGACATGTGTTAATTATAAAAATAATCACTATGGCCTGCATCATAATGTACTCTGATTTTTAATACTTTCTTGAAGAAATTTTCCACAGGGAACTATTAGTGATATGATCAAAGATGCTTCCCTAGGTATCTCATTTTTGTGCAATCATATTTCTGAATATGGAGGCGATCCTAACAGGTTGGAATTATGTCTTTCCCCTACTTTTTCCTATCAAGATGTTACCTATGGGATCTAATCTCCTGTTCCGTTCTGTTATTAGAATTTACCTTATGGGACAGTCAGCTGGTGCGCATATTGCTGCTTGCACTCTATTGGAGCAGGCAATCAAAGAAGCCAGTGGAGAAAAAACTTCTTGGAGTGTCTCTCAGTTAAAGGCTTATTTTGGGTTATCTGGAGGGTGAGATCATCTTCAACGTGTTTACTAATGGAATATTCTCTCCGCAATTAATTACAGAGAACTTCATATAGTGCTCATTCTTCTCATTTTTTGCTCTGAATAGATATGAATCATTTGGGTGAGGGAAAAAGAAATCTAATGACAATGAAAAAGATATAGTAGTTGTTTAAAAATGTTTCGGGACTCAACTATTTTAGTGGTTTTTGACCTGTCACTCGTAGTCAAGTTTATGCAAAAAGGCTTCTAATGCACTGAGATTTGGGAGATGGTTTGTGTCTGTTCAATCCTTTTCTCGTCAATGCAACCAATGCTTTGGGAAGTTTGGTTAAAAAGTCTTCCTTTCTAGCTTGTAAATAAAATCTTAAACTGTCAGAGAGAGGATACATTTGTTTCTTTAAATTTTGTCTTCAACAATTCCTTTTGTCAGAATGTAACTGTTCGATCCTAAATGTACAGTTACAATTTGCTCAACCTGGTAGATTATTTCCATAGTCGAGGTTTGTACCGCTCAATATTTCTAAGGTAACATACTTTGCTGACTTTGCAAGTTTCAATTTATGTATGCATCATAATTCACTGCCTTTATCTACAATCTCGTCCATCATAGTATTGATGGTATATAGTCCCCATGCAGCATAATGGAGGGGGAAGAATCTTTACAGCGTTATTCTCCTGAAGTAATGGTACAAGACCCAAATATTAGAAATGCAGTTTCACTCCTACCTCCTATTATACTTTTCCATGGAACTGCTGATTATTCCATCCCCTCTGATTCCAGGTTTTGAAATTTGTTGAATTAACAAGTGATTTTACTTTCTTTAGAATCGTTAACTGTTTGCCTATGATATTTTGGAGTCGCATAATAGATCAAGTACTCAAACTTGACACACTTGACACTGTATTTCTGTAGAAAATAATGTTTTGACTCAATAGTTGCTTTGAACGACTGCAATAGAGCTCTATGTGTTTCGTAGGCTATAAAAATGTACTTCTAACACATTTTGCTTCCAGTAAAAGTTTTGCTGAGACTCTTCGAAGAATGGGAGTTCAAGCTGAATCAATTTTATATGAAGGAAAAACCCACACAGATGTGTTCCTTCAGGTACCTGGTTGTTCCATATGCTTTTGTTCTTCCCTTTCTTTCTTGTTTTACTTATAGGAAACACGAATTATAGGATCAATCGGAGATAACTTTTTCTTTTCATCTTGTCACAAGCTTTCACTAATTAATAGTGCTTTAGATTTAATTTGAGAATCAATCTATTTCCTATGTCCAATGTCATGTACTAATTAATTATTAGAACATCATATTGCAGTGGCTTCTTTAGGGGTCTGATTTAAGTGTAAATAAAGAAATTTGTGAGCGATCTAACAAGAGTTCGTTCAACTTGGTATTAGAGTAAGTAAATATCGACCTCCTATTTATGAAACTTGGGTGTCAGGTATTTGATAGACAAATAAACCCAGTCGATATCTGAGGGGGGCATGTTGATGAAAGAAAAAGTTTAAATAAGATAAAATTGTCTCATTTCTATTGTCTTACACTTATAGACGTGCATTTGTTACCTTGTGAATGAAAACAGTATCTATGTTTCTCTGTGGATCTTACTAATGGACTTAAGAAACAGATGAAAAAAAAAAATTCACGAGAGAGCAATAAAGCAATGCTTGTTCTTGTTTAATGATTAATTTGCATAATATTCAGGATCCAATGAGGGGTGGCAGAGATGAAATGTTTGAAGATTTGGTGGGCATGGTACATGCTGGAGATGCAGAAGCTCTTTCGAAAGACTCCTCGGCGCCTCCTAGAAAACGCCTCGTGCCTGAATTCATGTTGAAAATGGCACGCAGTGTCAGCCCCTTCTGATGACTATCTAATATTTATTTTTACTAGAAAGAATTTAAAGAGTCACTTACATTTTTTAAAAATATTTTTGGATATAATTAGGAACAACGTACAATATGTTGTTTTTCCTTTTTAAGATTTGAATTTGGCATTTTAGTATACGAATTGCGTTTTGAGGTGGTAATATATTATCATCTCCTTTTGTATTTGGTTTCATAGAAACATGATTTATGATTAAGAAAAAAAATAAAAAAACCAAATTCTAATTAGTAGTGTCGTTTCATATCTTTGTGATAAGTTCTTATTGTACGCTCATCATCAATGATTTCTTTCATGAAATCTTGTAAACTTTAAGAACTATATGTTGACGATCAAAAGGGTGTTGACTAATACATTTAAATATATCGTATCAGCATTTTATTTGGCAAAGCCAAGACTTAGGACAAAGTTTTACATAGTTATAAAACACAAGACACTGCTTTCATAACAAGTATAAAATTAAGATAGCCATAATTTGGCTGCTTAACGAAGTTGCACACATAAATTGCTCCAGTAGTATTATTTTTTCCCAGCAGACTTGCCACCTGATCCCTAGAACACAATCAGAATTACAGTCAAATTAGTTATGTACGTGTTAAATGAAAGAATAATTCTTAATGTGAGTGTATGGACACTCCTATGTATAAAAAATTATGTATGTAACATGTCTCTAAACGAATTGTAAGAAAGGAATTCATGTGGCTGACTCTTGACAACAAAATACCTTCTTCTTCTTGGGCTCCCGAGGCTTGTGCTCGCCCTTAGTAGAGCCCGGTTTGGAGACGGGAGCCTTGGCCGGCTCTTTCTTGGCCGGTCCCTGTGATTGAGATCCAGCAGGTTTCTCAGCTTTGAGTGATGACATCTTTAAAATTCCCTTTTACTTGTAAGAAGCTGCCATTTTCACTTGTATTTATAGTTATAGTTTAAAAAGTTTTGGAAGGAATAAGAATACTACAAGTTGTACTAAATTCTTGTCGTTCAAAGAAATGGAATAATTGAAATTGGAGGCTTCTTTCAAGAAGCTGCATCTGATGCTTAGCATAGACACCTTGATGATAGATTTGAGCATAATTCTAAAAATAAGAAGATAAGTGAAAAAAAAGATGTTCAATTGATTGAGAAGCTAAGCACCTTGGTTAAATGTGAATAAATTTAAGAATTGACAGGATACATAAAAGAAAAAATTATTGCTGATTAACATTTCTTGCAATAATAGGTTTCACAAATAATATCCAAATTATTTACTTCATTATATTTTGAAATGCGATTCTGTCTCCACTAATTTTTTTAATGAATATTAAGGGCAAATGAAGTCCTCTTTGAAGTTTAGAAAGCTTTTTGTCTTGTCCATTTAGCTTGTTTCTTTTTCTATTTTGATTGGTATTCTAAAAAGCTTTACGAGTTTAAGTGAACTTATGCGAGGCCAAGGCGTTTTCTTATTTTTAATATTATTTCAAAATTTTAATCTCTTTAAAAATTATTTAATAGTAAAATAATACATATCAAATATCTAAAATTATAAAATACTAAATTTACTTAATAATTCTTATAATTAGTCAATTATACAATTTTTCGAGTTTTCTAATGCAAAAACTACACATAGCAAGATTGTGCGCCACAAAAAGTTTTAACTACTTTGCTAAAGACAGAGTCAATGAATAACTATTTTTCATAATTTCAATTTTCAACTTGATAAGTCATACTCAATAAATTTATAGGAATTTCATACATGTTTTGAAAATTTTCAGCAAAATAAGAAATCTCAATATCATAACATACTGTAGATAGTACTATAATTTAACTCTTTATCGGATAAAGTTATTTTTAACTTTTGTATAGATAAGTCTTTAAAAAACTTGAAATTATAGTCAAATGAAAAGTTTTTAAAAATAAAAAAATTAATAAATTAAAGTCAAATAAAAGACTTTTGGAAAATGAAAAAAATAAAAAATTAATAAAGCACATCTAGAGACGACGAAAGAGAAGATCTGAGGAAGGAAAAAATTCAGCCGTTTAAGAATTGAAAAAATAAAAAAAGCGCCTAGGTGCAAAGTGGGACGTTTTGCTTGAGTTTCGAGCTTAGGCGATTTCTAGACATCGTCTAAACAATATTTTAAGAACATTAATTTTGACCAACTGGTCTAGTGCAATATTTTATGGAAATGGTTAATCTTTGAACAATCTTATAGCCTTCGAATGGGATGCTTTCAGCTTCATATTTTTAAGAACTTAATTTATTTTTAAATATTTAGTCCCTTTCTTCCAAAAAGAGTTATACTACAGTGACAGACTCAATGATATGAGAGACATATGTCAATACATAATTGGACAATTAAAAAAAAAAACATTCAATCACTATTTGCCACGCTATCCTATCACTTCAATTTCTGTCATTATCTTTGTCCAATGAACATTATTCTTAAAAAAATTAAAAAAAATCAGAATAAGCATGGATGTCATGTACGATTGAAAGACCCCACCTCGGAGACTAAAGAAACGAGTGACTAAAGAAAGATCCAACCTCAATTTCATGTGAAATGTTATATTTTGATGACTCCCTTGATGTACTCTTTCAGGTTTCAAATGCAATAAATATATTCTATTTGAAATCTTGGACTATGAGCAAGACGTTAACATTTTAGAGAATTTGCTCTCGGGTGAGTAAAAATGGATGGCTGCAATGGGTATACGTTACTGTTCCAACAGTAAAAAAAATTCTAAAAATATCAAGAAAATGGCTACCAAAATACTGTGTATATCTAATCAAATTAATGGACTTTGAAATTTTAAGCCATAAAGATTAATATTTTTATTTTTTTCGTTTTAGTGCTCAAGTTATTAACACATTTTCCCTTTTGTGTGCACAGTTTGACACTTCGATCACAATGTCATCATTACCTAAGCCAGAATTGGGGGTGGGGGTGTTCCTGCTGAAGGGCAATAAAGTGCTGCTGGGTCGCCGCCGCACCGCCGTTGGGCGCAACACATTCGCCCTTCCCGGCGGCCACCTCGAGTTCGGTTAGTCCATGAACTTCCTCTTACATTTTGCACTTATCATTATTTTTATACTGATTATTGCCACTATACTGTGTTGGGAGAGTCTTAAATAATTAAATTACAAATTCAGGTAGAAATCAGTTGTGTTATGATCAATGTTATTTCTATATAGAGATGAATTTGTGGTTAAAGATTTAGCAGATTTTTAGGTTAACTTGTAGATGTGTTTGATAATGTTAAAATGTAATTACTTGACCAAATTCTTGAAAAGATTGAGACTGCCCATGGCAACAGGAACTCAATAAAGGACCATTTGCTTCCCCTAACTCCCTCGGGCAAATACTGGAAGACGGTGAAGGCACTTCCCATACTCTGTTTCCTTTGTTGGAAATATATGGGCGGGGAAACGGCCTTGCATTTTGAATTAAAGATTGATTTGGGAAAAAACTTATGTGGAATGTAATATTGGGAAGACTCTTCTAAGATGGAGAACTATTGAATGCGCTCATCTAGACATATATAGGGGACAAAAACTTGTTTCTGTCGGCAGTAAGTAACTCTTACTGCCGAGAAAAGATAAAATTTTAAGCCAATGTTGGCGAAAAAAGTAGCTTCTTTTGTAGGTAGAGACAAAGCCAAACATGCTCTAAGGCTGTTTAAAGAAAGATGTGTCAAGAGTAGTGAATATGCTCTTTACTCTTTATTGGACTTCAGCCTATTAGTACTATATTCCATTTGGATGCTCCTCCTTCTGTAGGTGAATTTGCCCATAAATCCTCTTTTGAGAGGGGCTAAGTGACATTAACTTATGTTGAGGGTCTTAAAAGAATGATTCTGTTGATTTGCATGATTTCTCCTGAGTTGTATTACTGATGTCCTACTCCATGTTGGTAAACAGTTTGTGAATGGATTTATCCATCCTACAAATTTCACGCTAAATAGTTAGTAAATTGAGTTGAAGTGCTCTGAGAACATGCTGAGAAGAGCATATCATAAGACGCCAAATATTTTATGTAGTTCCTAATTTCCGTTGCGTTGACATCTCTATCATTCTAGTCATATCCATCCACTCCACTCATGGTGGATGGTAATGCATGGGTACAGATTTGATCATTCCTGCATCTCATGGAGACTGAACAGTTCCTCATTGGAAAGTCTGAGTATTTCACGAATAACTAAAGAAAATAAAACATAATTATTTAAAATAGTAAAATGAAGGGAGAACATATATCATGCTCTTTTGGCGAAGTTAATATATTATTTTACTCCACAAATCAACATTTTCTTTTGACTTTCAATAACAAATGATTTTGTTTATTTCACTTCACAACAACCTTGCTTAAATGTCAAAAAATATGAGGATTTTTTTTTTTTCCCTTTTTTGGGTTGACTGAGTCAATCTATCCTTGTACACCCAAATGCTCAGGGTGCTAATTCTTATATGATGGGAAAAAATAACTTAAAATTTCTACAAATGATCAGATAGAAGAGGGGTTATCATTTTAGTAATGTCTGAGCTCCATGAGTCTTAATTACAATATTTGCTCAAGTTGTGTAATCCTGTGCATCACCCATGTCATTTTCTTTGAGAAAATATTGAAGACCTTTAATGAATCTATATATCTTCTTTCTCATGGTTCTGACAATTTCTCGTGTATGTTAGAATTTACTGTGAAGGGAAAACTGAGTGAAGTCATGTTTCACGAGATTGTAGAGGTCACTTCAATGGCAGTGTGGCTTGATAATAATTTGATGACAACAAGATGTGACTTTTATCCAAGTTTAGAGTCGATTTTCAATAGCCATAAAAATTCTTTTGCTCGTCTTTCCTAAAAGAATCATCTTCTACTAGTACTTGACATCATGTCCGAGAGACTCGTCAATGTTGAACTGAAGTTAAAACTTCACTCTGCTGCATGTACATCAGATGTTGCTAAAAAAAGACTGAACGGAGTCATGGAGATAGGGTATAGAGCAGGAGATACTGCGTTTCACTCATTAGGAGAATTTCAGTCCAAATATCGGTCACGTAAAATGGGGTATATGTTTGACATGAGTTTAGGATTGTCAAGAGATGTAGTTTATCACCTATTCTTTAAGTTCACAACCTACAACACAAATAAGAGCAGGAAAATACTTATGAAGTAGATTGTCCTTATATCTATAAGATAACCGCAATTGCTTTAGTTGACATAAAACTCTGAACCTGGAGTTGAATGCTACCTTTTCGTTCACCAGAAAAAGCTAAACTTATTTATTTTCTTTTCACTTTATAAGTTCCGTATTTCATTCTCTTACTTTCAGGAGAAAGCTTTGAGCAATGTGCAGCCAGAGAAATTAAGGAGGAAACTGGGCTGGACATCACAGAAATTGAGTTTCTCACTGTCACCAACAATGTCCTTTCAGAACCAAAGCCCATTCAGTTGATTGCCATCCTCATGCGTGCGGTGATGGTAGATCCTGAACAGACGCCCATCAATCTTGAGCCCGAGAAATGTGATGGTTGGGATTGGTATGACTGGGATAATCTTCCAAAGCCGTTATTCGATCCGTTAGAAACTGTTGTGCTACGTGGTTTAAATCCTTTTCCGTCACATTAAATATTGTACGTTTGTTTGACAGAATGTGATTGCACAGGTTAGCTGTTGTTGCTAAATATGATTTTCTGATCAAACATTTGAAAGGAGTGGCATATTTGATCTGTTTATGTACATTGATTTTTAGTACTTGCATTTCTGTCTTAGTAAACAATCTCTGATTTGAACAAATTATGGATTTCTCTTGCTCTCTGTTTTGCATTTTTTCCCCTTGACTCTCGTCTGGTATTAAAACCGTTCAGTTCTAGGATACCTTGAACATTAATGCATCATGGCACAAAATAGATTATAAGTTGATTTGGAATGATTGATTATGAGTTATAATGGTCTTCGTAGTCTGAGATTCTGAGGTACATTGTAAATAACTGAAAATTTAAGGTTTACTGAGGAGCTATATGAAACATGGTTTGTAGCATCAGTCCCTAACTTTTGAGGTTATTGACATTTGGGTCCATAACTTTTCAGCCCCCAATTCCACCCTCTCACCGCTCTACGATACATGATTTGTAGCTGCAGCACCTTAAATGTAAGGCCATTGACACTTACATCCCTAACTTTTCAGTCCCCATCTGGTTCTCACCGCACTACGAGACATAATATGTAGCCACATACCCTAACGCTTAATGTCATTGACACTTGAGTCCCTAACTTTTCATGATGCACTCATCCTGCTCTCCCGCCATCATCGTTATCATGCGTATGATAATTTCTGTTGAAAACATATTTTCAAATTGCTTAATATTAGCAAGAAGCCTATTGATATTTATAATGGTTAAAAAAGGATGTCCTAATTGGCATTTCCAAGATAACCACAATCTTAGCAATGACTAATTTTATTACATTTCTATATTTGTATTTGAATATTCAGTTCAATCAGTGGGCACCAAACATGATACATAGCAGCGGGAAAGGTTCAGTTATTGGGTCAAAGTCCAACTTGTCACGAGCCCATCTTTGATAAGGGCTCAATTATTGAGCTCTTAGCCCTTAATTATTCCAGTTACATTATAAATTATTTGCAATCTAACGATTTTCAGTATCTTTCTAAAATATGAAATTGAATTCGGTTAACATTTTCTCTGTATTCTTCAAAACCTGTTAACAATTATAGCCACTCGATATTTTTATAATAAGCGACAACTAAGTTTTATTGCTATAATTTAGCGTCGTATATAAATTCATGGACATACCCCATTATCTCCACCTCATAGGAACTATGAGATCATCTCAAGGGTACGTTTGGCATTCAAGGTTCACTAATCGAACATAAAACCATGTTCAAAAAGTGAAATCAATTAGTTGTTTGTGTCTCAGTAGAAAGGATCGAAAGACGATTATTCATTCTTACATTCTTACGACAAAAAAGTCGGGGGGAAGGAGAAATTAGTTAAGGGTGTTTTCAAGTTCCTTAATTAATATGAACTTTACAAGTGGGTTTATAGATTTGATTTGTGTTAGGCAACTAAACGAACCTAGTTTTAGCTCTAGTGGTTGGATAGTTGACCCATAAATTTTTGAATCAACGTCAAAATGTTTTAATTAAGAATTAGTAGTTGTAAAGGGTTAAGAGTAATCAAGCCTCAAAATTCAATGAGGTTTGACCTTTTAAGCAATGTGTACAGCGAGCTATGTGGTGCATATTCAAGGGGTTGGTGTGGGTGTGGGACAAACTCAAAATTCTCAATCTGTAATCAAAATTCAACTACTTGTGTCAATAATTGTGGATCTTCCTATTGTGAATTGATACTAGTGTACTAAAAATGACACAAGTGATGTGCGTGAATTGATTGATTTTAATTTATTTAATTTGTTGTTATTTTGCAATTATTGTCTAAAACATAACCAAAAAAAAAAAAAGACAATGCCACATTTTTCCGAGAAAACTTACCTTGTCTTGCACTCCTGTAGTTTCTACTTTAAGTCGATATTAATTGCCTTAGGAAGTGCTTTTTTTTTTAATAAACTTTGCTCACGTTTATGAAACGAGGCTAATAATTGAATAACGATATCACCTTGTGATTGAAATCAATTGGAATCAATTTGATTTAATTGTAAAGGGTAATTAAAGATGACATAAAATATTTAAGAATTCATCTCACATACACCCACGACAAGCCCAACCAATTAACAAATTTATACGGTGTTATGTTATTTGCATGATTGAAAAATTAATAAAATTTATGAATTCAATAAAATATGGGGTTAATTTTAATTGGAAAATTGGGAGTAACAATGCGGGTGTCAAGTCTAATAATGCCCAAACAAAAATCTGGCTATGGGACCTCGGGGATATGGGTGCACCGTGTTGCCAGTGTACGAATTGAAATAGTCCAAGTGGGTACAGTTTGGTCTGCCTTTGAAACTGTTTCCAATGCAAACTCAACCATTTAGTCAGTCAAGGTGTACCTAGCTACTCACTTTACGACTACTTGTACTCATTTTTGGATTAATTCTAAATCAATACTTTCAAATAATAATACTAATTCATCAAAAAATTGGTGTACAAGTAAATGAATCACGATACTTGACAAAACGGTGCTTAGTATTAATCTAGGTGCCGAAGGTATCGACAAATTACGATTTTTAACAATTATTTCATATTCCATATACTGATCAAGTCCCTATTTGTTTCTCATTTTTCTTCCATAAAAATGAAAAATATGATCGTTATCTATCATATCAAGCCATCAATTTTAAATTTCTATCTTTTGTGTGGAGTTCAATAATGACTATATTTTTCATTCTCATTCAATAATAATGTTCATCAAACGGAGCCTAAGCTCCTATTTAGTTTAATTAAAAATCAGACTTGTACACTCAATGTACTTTCGAAAAATACACTAAAAATAGAATAAATGATATTCATCTGATGTGGTGAACGTAGTATAAGTGGCACCATCATATTTGTTCAATAAATAAAAATACATTTCAACTTCGTTAGAGAGCATGACGTGGAAGTAATCCATAAATAGTCATATTATAGGTTTATGGTCGCTATTGATAAATTAAATTCAATTTAGGAATCTACCCTCCTAAATCTTTAAATGAGGAATTGAGGTGATAAATGTGACAATACACACCCCCAACATTTGTCAATGTCCCCACCGGTAGAAAAAAAGATTCAAGATAAATACATGTCTCCTCAGATACAACTTACACCTATTCCCATTTGTGTCTCTTCTTCTTTATTTCATTTTCCCTCTCTCTGTGTATGTTTTATTGTCTCTACCCTTGTTAATGTCACATATTTTTCTTGATACAATTAGGTGGGTCTGCTCACCTTCTTTTGTCAGTATTTTCCTGCCATTTTTTTCTCAGTCATTCAAGGCTGACAATACGGACTAGAAACTTAGAATAAAATCACCCCATAAAAAAAGAAAAACCCATAATCTATAATCAAAATCTTCTACCCTCTAGTCTTTTTCTTGTTTGTCTCTTTGTTTTGTCCCAAAATGAAGACAATCACGGCCAAGAATCCCCATGACTCTTTCTCCTTTTCTAGGAGGTATTTCAACTTCAGAAAGAAGGTTGAAGATGAAGAAGAAGATGATATGGAAGAAATCTTGAACTTCAGCTCCTCTTCAGATGATAAGGAGCTGAATTTTCCAGTGCGTTCATTATCTGCAGGTCCAATGAAGGAACCCAAGAAAAAGAAGCAGCCACTGGTGGCGTTTTCTAAGATACGGTCTGTATTTTCATTAGGCAAGAATCGAACACATCTCTCGTCCGGGCTGGGGACAAAAATTGTGGGCACACTTTTTGGGTATAGAAGGGGGCGTGTGCATTTTGCATTTCAAGAGGATTTCAAGTTGAGCCCAGCATTTTTGGTGGAACTTGCAACTCCAACAAGCATTTTGGTTAAAGAAATGGCTTCTGGGCTTGTGAGAATTGCACTTGAATGTGATAAAAGGACAGAGAAAAAGGGTGTGAAGCTTTTAGAGGAGCCTATTTGGAGGACTTACTGTAATGGGAAGAAATGTGGATATGCAGTGAGACGTGAGTGTGGGCCAGAGGAGTGGAAAATCTTGAATTCTATTGGTCGAATTTCCATGGGTGCAGGGGTGTTGCCTGGTGCAGGAAATGGGGTGGAACCAGATGGGGAATTAATGTACATGAGAGCAAAATTTGAGAGAGTTGCGGGTTCTAAAGATTCTGAAGCTTTTTACATGATGAACCCTGATGGCCATGGAGGTCCTGAACTTAGCATTTATTTGCTTAGAGTTTGAGTTAGTTCTCTATAGTTCTGCCACATCCAATTTTCTATTTTCTTATGATGAGCAAATGGAGATTGGATCATCCATGTAATTTGGGTTTCTTGAAATGTTTTGTAATGGGAAATTTCTGGGGGTGGGGGTATAAGGTATATCTATGTATAGGTTCAGTTTTAGCATTTTCTCTTGCTATGGAAACTAGTGACATTGCTGAAATGTGTGTCTGCTTATTTTGGCTGTGTTAGATTATAATGCCTAATTTATGATAAATGCCTTGAATTTTCATTTCTTGCACCATATTTTTAGTCACGTGATCTTAGTTTGATAGCAAAAATGGGTTCTCAAGAGTCAAGAAGCTGTTTTTGCATTAGTCATCCATAATCAAATGAAATTTGTGAAACAAACCCATCGATGTGAAGCAATATTCATAAATGAGAAAGGGAAACCAATATAGTTGTTATGGCGCAAACAAGATGTATTGTTGAAATTATTTTGCGTATACATTACAAGCTCGATCTATAATAAAATTAAAGTTAACGGCATTCAAACATTGATTTCGAAGATAATGTGCTTAGTTATGCTTATTTGACCCTACAGAATGCTTGAAGGGCTTTCAACTTAATTAACATTACTCATGTTTTGATGTCATAAGCTACATTCTTGGAAGGTTCGCGAACCTTTCATAGGAACCGCACTAAAACCGATCTAGAAGAATTCTTCACAAGGTGCATAATTTGAAGGCTACATTGATCAATCAAATACAATGAACTTACGAGAAATATTGTATACCTTGATCGACTAAGCACCAAATTCACTATTTTATAAATTTCTGGCCCACTCAAGATTTGATTATAATGTTCCAAAGAAGAGAAATTTTAAATTATTAGTCATGATCAGGGCACGAACTCTAGAAAAATCGAGTACAAACATGTAAATGGATTGCTAATAATATCATTCCAACACGTATTCATGAGTAGTTTGTTTCTTCAATTGGAAGTTTAATAATTTTTGTTTTTGGAAACAATCAAATATGACAGTTTCATTATGAAATATATATAATGCTTTTTTTTTAAAAAAAAATTATATATAAAAAATAACGATTTCGTCTCCATATCGACTAAGATTTTGCGGGGACGGAAGCAAATAAATATTATGAAATTGTATTTCGTTGTAAATGGAATTTTACGCATCAAATTTGCTCTTATAATCCACTTGCACATGTTCGAAAGCTAATGCGTACACATACTTCAATTGTCCCCTTGGTAGGGCAAACTTAGGATAATACCACTAAATATTGTTTCCTAATGCAATCAAAGCCATCCATCAATATGTCATATATATGTTAACAATATACAGACAACCTTTGTGTCTTATGATCATATTGCCTCCTTTTGGGTTTATTGCTGGGTAAGGATTAGAGAATAAATAGCATGTTTGTTTGCAAGATTCTTGTTGGATTCAATAATTTAATGAATCGAGGGATAGTACTTGTAAATTTCGAATCATCCCAAAAATGTAGCATACAAATTTTAAGCTATATCTTAATTCCCTATTAGAATATTTCAAGAAATGAGGTCGCTCGAGATATATCGGATCATGTTGACTTAGTAGTATCGACTTTTAGGTAATCCATGCCTGACCACCTTTGGCGTGATGCGGTTGATTTTGACCCATGTTGGTCATTTATTTATTTTGAGTTAGAGCAAGTTGGTACACTTTTAAATTTTTCATAAATTCATGCTATGTTTTTTCTTTTTAAAACTAAATATGAGCTTGCTTGAATTGACTGACGTGCTAGTTCTAAGGGCTTAAATCATGTCACCATTCTAAATAACTTGACACAACACTAGTCAATTTGAGTCGACAATAAATCTTAGCAGATAAATCAAATCTACACGATTCGATCTATTTTGACATCCCCTAGATCACCCTTCCGTAGATCAGTCAGCATTTTCTTGAATACTAACATATGAGCACGATTACAAACATGCTGCAAATTTCAAGGGATACCATATTGTATAAATTAAGCAAGAAAAAGAATAAATCAGAAATTGTTGGGTACAGCTGTGGCAAATATGTCCATTGGAATTCACTGTGTACACAAGGCCTGCTTTCATCAACCCATTATTTTCTAAAGTTTTTTATTCTTTTGATGCACAAAAGTTTGATTGCTACTTTACAATCCAGACATTTTCTTCATTTATTGTTTTCAGGTAACTTTATTTTTTCAAACAATATCAATTTCCTAAATAGCAACACAAAAATATCCATATATTATATCATTGTATGGAGTTAAAAGCCTAGTAATATTGGATGGTAAGTTAGTAAAAGAATGATATGAAAGCCCAATACTACGACTAAGTACTCTATAAAATATATTGTGTGCCCGTAAAAATGTGGATTATAGAATTAAACGTTACATGGAAATAGAAAAATCAAGTACCATACATGTCAATGTAAAAAATAAAATAGAGATGGAACTTTAGAAAGTTCCAAACTTAATATTATCGAGGAAACTAAGTAGGGTGTGCCGGTTTTGACGTTAGATTATTCACACCGTGTTGATCAATATTTCCTTTAAAAGAATATTTGATCAATTCTAACCTCCTTTTTATCTTCATGACATGTCTATTTACATTTTAGACTGGTCATATTATTATTGCTATAAATCAAACCAGTTTTAGATTTGAGAAGTGTGAATGTTACCTTAAATTTTCAAAATAGAAGTCTATCGCGTGAAACGAGATGATATATTATTAAATAGTATTATTATACGTTATAGTTCAACTGTCCATGTCCCGAGTGCAAAAAATTCAAACTTCAAACCAGACAAATATACTGTGTATTTTGTGTTGGGAACAACCATGTATATCACTCAGTCACAAGGATTAGAAAACATTTTTCTTAATTAATTGACATGGATTTTTCATCAGTACAATAAATAAAACTTCAATTTTTTATCTAATAATATTCAATAGTATGTTATTTAGCATACTGAGCATGCTACCGGAGTTTATTAATTGTAAGCCCTTGTTTGATTTTCATTTTTAAAAAATACATTTTTCACTTTTTTCATCTCAACTATACATTTTACAATAAAATAATATTAAAAATTTTCTTATTTTTCAACTACACATTTTTTTCCATCAATCAACTATTCCAAAATACTCGATAAAAAAAATTATTTCAAAATACATTTTTAACACTTCGATGGGACTCAAAACAAACTCTTAGGGTCCGTCTGATAGGTAAATGTGGAATGAAGTCAAATTCCATATTAGTTGGAAAATAAAAACTTATAAATCCATATGAATTCATTTTCCATGAAAACAAAGAAAATACAACTTAAGATTATTGTACTTTGGAATTCGGTTTCTATTTCCATGTTACAATCAAACGGTTAAACTAAAATTCGTTTTCCTCAAATGTAATATTTTCCATGAAAAATGTGACAAGCAAACATGGCCTTATATTTGTTTAGCATCTCGGTATATTCAAAGTATGACTCACAAATTTGAAAAAATAATCTTCAAGTTGACATATGTTTGAATCCTATTTTTGTCACAAAAATGTATTTTTAAATAGTGTATTGATAAAAAAATAAGAAAAAATTTTGAGTTTGCATGTAATATTATTTTATTGAAAATGTGTAGTTGAATTCAAGAATGCATTTTTTTTTGCATGTAATATTATTCTATTGCATCGGTTTATAAACAGAAAATGGTTGTACTGGCCCCCACAATGCATATGGTCAGATGTATATCATAATATCATTGTCAATCGACCACATGAACAACAAAAAAATGTGCAGATGACTACAAAAAGATTAAGCCCCTATTTGATTTTCGTTATTTTTAAAATATATTTTTCTTCATTTTATTTTCAAACACATATTACTCAATAAAATAATATTACACGAAATTTAAAACCTTTTCTTAATATTTAACCACATATTTTCTAACAAAATACTATTCCAAAATGCATTATTTCTAATAAAAAAAAGGGCTCAAATATGCTCTAAATGTCAACTGAATGACGTGGCTATATACATTGGAAATTTGATAAAAAATCTCATAGTTTGGTGATGAACATATGATTACAAATCGCACACATCACAAAATCATACAAGCCGTGATTCGGATTTGAAAAAAATATCTTAATAAAAAATGTAACATTCACAATGACATGCTGCAACACATATTACTATTCGATATATTGGAATGATGACATAATCATTTTGTAGTCATTAAATATGTCGTTCTTTTATGCTTTTGTGCGTGATTCAACAGGAGGCGTTGCTTGCAAGTCCTCCTATTGTGTCCCTTTCTCCCGCACTTACCATACATTGTCGGGTTCAATCACTCCAAACTTGTTCGTCTCCTTGTCTTCCTCGGCCTTCCCACCTATCCCCTAGATTGAGGTGGAAAAATATCAACTTCATATCAATCATTATCGACTTTCTACTGCAAACAGTCTCCAAGTGGAACTACGAACCCAACATAAGTATTAATATAGGACTCTTTAGTGTGGTGTATGGAACAATATTTATATGGTTGATCTATTTTCTCCCCGATTACAGCTAACCTATGTGGACACGGAACTCCATCAAAATGGAACCTGTTGCATGTGCATTTCATTTCCAACAAATCAAAAATATGCTGCGTGTTTTCGTCCGACGCCTGATACATGAAATCGTATTCATAGTATTCAATGCAGGTACAGGAATGGAAAACACGCAAACTATGAATAAATCCTCATGTACAGAAATAAGGTTCACAGGGATTTTACACCCTCTCACAGTGATGGGCCCCATTGTCATAAAAAATTTAAAAAAATTACCCACCCATTCCATGTGTGAGTGTATGTATGCCAAACCACCCCCCATTCCCTTTGTCCATGTAGCACTGCTCCGCAAACTATATTCATAGCTAAGGTGAAAAAAAAGAGTGTTTTTTTTATCCAATTTTGGAATTCTATTTTAATGTGCACACAAACTAATCTAAGGCCATGTTTGATATTACAAATTTTTCTTTCCTACTTTTTACCTATTTGATTGCAAAATTTTCCTCGAAATTCGTTTTCCACCCCCCACCGACACGCGCCTCATTTCCTAGGAATGAAGGAATTCTGAATTCCAGCTTTGCCATTTATTTATTTATTTATTTTTTACAATGAAAACAAATTTCATAATCAAGTGTGAAATTATTTTTCACTTTAATGATCAATTTCTATGTAAAACAAAGTCAAACGAATATTAAACTTTGATGAGAAAATGATTTTCTAGGAAATATATATATATTTTTTGTTTTTTTACTATTTGAAAATGGAAACAAATTTTATAACCAATTGTGGAAAAAGTTTTCATTTACATGGACAATTTTCATGTAAAATTAAGTCAAACGAACACCAAAAGATCCAAATTTTTAAAATTTTTCGAGTGGAAAATTATACCAATCAAACACACTTAATTAATAATTCTCTGAAAAATAAGTTTTAGGCAATTATTTTATTTAAAATTCATTTTCTTTCAAACTATTTTTCAATATTGCAATCAAACAGACTCTGAGCAATGAATTAGTACCAACAAAAAAAAAAGGTCAAAAAAATAGATCACACAATCAGAATAATACATACCTGTACTTTGATTTTGATTTTTCTCCAAAAATATCAGAAGAAATGTGACTCCAGTCCAGAAATTCAGATTCCCGTGCGTTGAAAAGGACATTTGAATTTGAATTTGAATTTGTTGGGTATATATGATTTTTTGGGGAAAATCAAAGGAGGAATTGATGTGCAAAAAATTGGACTATTTAACCATTTCTTTCTATGGACTTAAATTTATCAATGGCCCATATACGAAGAAGTACAATATTTGTGCGACCCATTTAATAAAGTGCAAAGCCCGACCGACTACGAAATCTAGGAGGGGTG
>CAIGRB010041117.1:77122-89107 GCA_903798255.1 Fraxinus quadrangulata
TATACCTTGTGCAGCAGCGAGTAGGTCATCTTCAGAGACAGCAACTCTAGGGAGGTTTCTACCAATTTTCTTCTCCCACAAAGAAGCAAGTTCATTCATGTTCAGATAATTGTTTGATGGCCGAAAATGAACAGTTTTGTTCGAAGTACGTATGTCTATGGCTGCTTTCATTGTGAACTTCCCAATATCAGAGCCTGCTACAAAGTAAGCTGAAAAAGACCACTAAATAAATTATTAGTTGTTATCGAATTATAAGTAATTGCAACTTGATTTTGCCTAAGGGATGTTTGCGGTTCTTGTTATATATATAAATTACGTGACATGCATATAAAAGAGGGAATCCCACACTTATTTAGCTGATTGGGCATCCGTGACTTCAATTAGATTGGGTCAGATCATATAAAAATGTTCTTGTAATTTGGTCCGGTTCAACCTCCCTTTTTGGCCTAACCAAGTCCCCTTCACCCATCTCTCTTGCACTCATTCAACCCTGTTCCAATGGTTGACTTGAGCATCGAGTGTAAACGATCACATACCTTTTATTTTTTGGATTAGTAAACTTTGCATCCTAATATTGCGTTCTAGCATGCAAGTGATACCTAGGTGGACGGTGAGGTGATTGGGAACTGTTGACCACTGACCACTCAACCTAAGATTTTAAGGTCAGTTCCCATAATGGCCTAACAATGTTGTATGGAGGATCGGATAGTTTATAGTTAGACAAAATTTTTACGTCTTTTTCTTCTTTTCACATTGTTTCGTACCCTACCAAACAAACTAATAGGGATTAGTTTCAAACCTTTAACATTGCCATCTCCATAAATTCGGAACTGGTCGAGAGGTGGTAACACTTCTGAAGGGTGCTTGTTATCATGGTAAGGCCAAGAGGCAATTGAATTGCAACAAATATAAGTATATGGAATTCCTGTCTCTTCAATCAACCTTCTCACTGTCCTCTTCTCTTTGTACATGGTGAGCCCGGGTTCAACTGGATCGGCCATATCGACATCGTGTCCAAATTCAGAAGGCAAAAACCTCTGAAAAACCACCAAATTCGCAGATATTAAAATGAGGGTTGAAAATAGAAAAATACGTATGCAAAATCAAATTTTCAAGATTTTACTATTAATTTATTACCTTAATGGTTCCAACTGCTTTCAAGGCATGGATTAGAGCCAATTGGTCCATTATGTTAGCACCACCTAGAGCTGATATTACTACGTCTATTTCATGCTCTTTTAGTGTTTTCTCCATGAATTCTTGATCATTTATAGCACCCTGCAGATTTTCAACATAATTTATGATCGAGCCTGTAAATCAATTCGAGTCATTCCATTTTATCTATCTTTACATAAAAATAACGTATATTCAACTACGCATGCATACGCGAGTGCACAAACATATATACATGTATGATGGTGGCCCCTTTATCTTCAAAGGCTTTAATGGTTTTGACCTTGGCTAGGCATCGTGGAAGTGATCGGATAAGAATATATGTTGATCCGCTGATTTCAAGGCTTGCTTGTGCTATAAAATGGCCGATAAAGCCAGTTGCTCCGACTATGAGGACTCGATTCTTGGATGAAGAACCGTTGATGGAATGTGACATTTTAATTGGTTGCTATTTGTTTGGAGTCCTAGCCTTCTAGGATGTACTTAGGTTGAAACGTTTGGTGCAAGAAAATATGCTTATAAGGAGACGGAGACGGAGACGGAGTTGGAGTTGGAGTTGGAGTTGGTGTTGGATATATAAGACAACATTCCCATTATATTTTATCTACCTTTGACCTGTCAACAATAAGACAATTTACATAGTACATCAATAGTACGAGTATTTGGCAATATAGATTACTTTTAGGTAAATTTTTTGATTGTTTAAAATGAATTAATTAATGAGAGGAGTAGGTATTTATACAATTGTGCCAGATATACGTGTCAAAATTTGTTAATCTGTTCTTATTCGAACAACTAACAAAGCAATATTTTTGGGAAGAGAAGATTGGGGTAAGTTATAAATCGATACATGTTCATGAAATTTAAATGTAAGACGTATCTAATGTTGAATTTATGATGAATTACTGAATTGTTTTGCACAATGTTCGATTCTAAAACTTCGTAATTTTAATATATTGATAAGTGATCCAATTTACTATGTAACAATGACATTGTTGTCGTAGAAAAAGTATGAATTTAAGTTCTCTAAACGGAATGACCTAATGTGTGCAAGTCATCATCAACAATTATTCATGGAAAATACGAGCAAGATTTAAAAGTTTTCGAATATTATGCCCCTCACCCAACTTTATTGGCGCATAATGCCACCAAACTTGCCACCTAACTTTATTGGCTCATAATGCCACCTAACTTTATGTCATTTAGGAGTAGCTATGTGATGTGAACTCACGTAGTGAAGAACTACGTAATTCACAAATAGATTGAAATCGAACACAAGAAAATAAAGTAATCAAAATTTTGGATTTGATTCGAAAATAATGAATCAAAATAACCAACAAACACGCGAACGATATGTCGACCCTTTTGATTGAATATTTGAAAGTCTCATCCGATTGATTTGAACACCACAAGAAGAATCTTGATAAGTTCGTGATTTGTCCAATGAAGAACAAGAATTTGAATGTAAATTTGGCTCCCATGATAAGTTCGCAAATTGTCCAACAAATAACAATGTATTGAAAGCAAATCCGCCTCGCAAAATAATTCTCAATAATATGTTATGTGTTATAATAAAATAATAAATCATATTTATATTGAACCCATAAAATCTAGCTAAAAATGGAATTAAGCCAAAGAAATATCAAAAAAATTTCATAAAAGAGTTTTAACTTAAATAGAAGATTACGCGAAAATTTGAAAAATTTCGCACCTAGAATGAACTATGTGGCTGCATAGTGTAATTATGTGCGATCGCATAGATCAAACAGAGAACTTCCAAACAGTTTCGATATCCATGTATGTGACCGCATTCATAAGTGTGCTATGCGGTCACATAGCTTCACTCCTCAGTTTTCGAATCCGTTGCTTGAGAATAATTAGCATGTTTGGCAAAGCTTAATTTTTTATAAAAAAATTATAGAACTTCTAATTTATTATTCACACATTCCGTAAAAATCCACAACTTATAATACTTTACATATTTTATCTATCCAGACCTCCACACTCGAGAAGGGGCTGGTTTAGAAGACATTTTACACTTGAAGCAGCCCTTTCCGAATTAGAGATTCTACTCAATGAGACAAGAAACCAATGGAGCGGCTCATGTCCGTGATAAAACGCACTTGTGAATTTAGCCGTAAAATTTTATTATAAACACTCTTGATGTTGATGCTGTTGTATGACATCGTCTTACATTTAACCACAAAAAAAAAAAAAAAACACACAATTCGATGGCCAAAATTTTAGGTAAAAAACATCGTAGATTACTAACAATAGACAAGACAAACAATGTTGATATTTGTCCAAACATCAAAATCCTTTGATAAAGAGTGATGTTCCACCGACGGTTCTGCTCAAATTCAACGATCAACTAGGTTTCACAAACTGAAATGTACCTTCATCTTCAATTTAATGGATAGAGCCCAATATAACCGTAACCATTAAATATTATCAATTAATCAATAAAAAGATTAACAAGAAATGGAATTATAAAAATACATAAAAACTCATAAAAAAATATATCAAAGATTTTTTTATTAACAAATTAAGTAAACTGAACCTTTTAATTAAGATAGATGATTGTTTTGAATAACAACCCAAAAAAACCCCCATAAATCCATATTCTACATCATCGATCGATGACCGAAAAATTTAGCATATCAATCACTAAATTTTGTACTAACAAAAACTCATAATAGTTACTTCTGCACCCTAAGTTCTACATTCTATCACATCATATAAGATGCAAATTCAAACAAAACCAATAGATAAAAGAAATTCTATATCCTTCCTAAATAAATAAAAGGATAAGTCAATTTAAAAAAAAAAGGTTATAAATATGAGAGTTCGCCAAGATTTAACGGTCGATATCGTTGAATTAACTAGTATTAATGTTAAAGCTACAACGTTTGTAATAGTGTGTGTACAAAATGCAGTGAATACATACAAGTCCTCCACTTTCTCGAAATATCTTATATACTTTTTATTAGACGAGTTTTCAATCATAAAGTCGATCAGCATATTCTAAGTTTTGGTAGGCTTGCTTACGGTGAAATAAGAGGCAACATGACCTAAAAATTATCAAAGAATACCATTTATTTTTGAACTTGATTGCATAGCTTTTGGTTTTCCTTGTCTTGTCAGGCTTGTCCGAGTCAACGAGTCTGAACTTAGGTCCGCTAGTCTTTTTATAAATCGGTGATGAATATAGTAATTCTTTACCTTCTCCCACCACTTACCCCCCACCCCTTACCGCTACCCTAACCCTACCCCTACCCCGTGTATTAAACGCTCTTACGTTAAACCGACTGCAGAGGAGTTGATTTAGCAGGGTAGGGTATAAAAGTCATTAAAATACTAACTAAAGTTTATTTTCAGTTTCACTAATTTATGAATATGGTCTGAGTACTGTTAAATCTTGATATAAAGAGCGTGTTACATAAAATTCAAATAAATAAATTTAATGAGTCAATGGCGATAAGTGGAAAGTACTTATAAATCTATTAAAATATACGATTGAAAATGAAATTTGAACCATTTAAAATAATTTATATATTTTGCCAAATAGAGGTTAAACAATGGGTAGTTCATATATGTCAAATAAATGATTGAACATCTTAATGAAACTCGTATTCCTATTTAAGATATCAAATTACTTAATATCACTTAATGACATCCAAATTACTTATTTAAGATCAATATTGTTAATTTGTTTAACAATCTCTCTCAAATAGAATTCAACATATCCTTACATGTGACTCGACATATTTGTATAACGGATACGACCATACAAGAATGCATTAAGGATTTATGAATACTTAAAGATCACGTAGAGTATAGTGTTATATTTTTATTTCTTGTCGGATTCTATGATGATTGACACAATGTCTAACTTATTTTCATTCTTTCGAAGTAAAACAAGCCACAAAACTTATATAATTATTACACATAATTGTAGAGAAAAATAAATCTGTGACAACCATTCAAGAATTGAAAACGTACTTTAATATCAAAACAAGATTCAAAAGTTAAAATTTCATAATACAAGATGCATCGAAAATCTAAGCACCAAAAATAATTTAGCCTAGCATGATAAAGAGACAAAAACTAATACAAAAGATAGAATTCATAACCCAAAGAAAAAGAAAATTAAATAGTATGACTCCGTCTTCGCTCTTGATCTTCAATCTGGATGAACTCTCCAATGAATATCCTATCCAAGAAGATGGATTTTTATGATGAATATGAGATTAATGGAATGGTATATTCATCACTCTTAACTTATAGTTGATAAGTTGTATTTATATCCCTCTCAAAAGTCTCCCAGAAGTGCCCAAAAAAGTCCAAAAAATAGCCCAAGAAGAGGAGTCTTTATTGGAGTAGAATTCAAAATGAGGAAAAAAAAAAAAAAGGAAGCTTGGGCCACGAATGGCTTGGGCAACCCAAGTGATCGCTCAGGAAAAAAAAAAAAAAATTTGGTTCTGCTATTGAAATTGAGGGTCTGGCGTTCGCACCCCTTGAAGAACTAGGAGGTTGTCCCGTTCAAGCGAATTTTAATATTTTTGTCATAACTTTCTCTATTGATATCGAATTGAGGTGATCAAAATGCGTTGGATAGATAACTCAAAGGGCTACAAGTATTTTCGAAATATCAACTTTCCAATTCGAATATTTACTATGTCAAAAATAAATCTCAATCTGAGGCACAAAATATGGAGCATAACATGTGAGGCTGAAAATTGATTTGTGAAGATGCTTTGACTATAATTCATTATGTCAATTCTTAAGAAATTAATAATGGAATGGTATATTCATCACTCTTAACCTCGAGTTGATAAGTTTTATTTATATCCCTCTCAAAAGTCCCCCAGAAGTGCCCAAAAAAGTCCAAAAAAATAGCCCAAGAAGAGGAGTCCTTATTGGAGTAGAATTCAAAATGATTAAATAAATAAATAAATAAGGCTTGGGCCACGAATGGCTTGGGCAACCCAAGTGATCGCTCAGGCCAAAAAAAAAAAAAAAAAAAAATGGTTCTGCTATTGAAATTGAGGGTCTGGCGTTCGCACCCCTTGAAGAACTAGGAGGTTGTCCCGTTCAAGCGAATTTTAGTATTTTTGTCTTAACTTTCTCTATCGATATCGAATTGAGGTGATCAAAATGCGTTTGATAGATAACTCAAAGGGCTCCAAGTATTTTCGAAATATCAACTTTCCAATTCGAATATTTACTATGCCAAAAATGGATCTCAATATGAGGCACAAAATATGAAGCATAACATGTGAGGCTGAAAATTGATTTGTGAAGATGCTTTGACTATAATTCATTATGTCAATTCTTAAGAAATTAATATACAATTAGACTTAGAAGGGGTAGGTATAAGAGGATCTCCAGTGCATTCTATAAATTGCTATAATGTAATATATATATAAGTTAAAATGATATTCGTGTCTATTTAATAGATACTCAAGTTCAAAATTAGTCTCTAATGAATTATATTGCAACTCAATAATTAGAAAAAAAATTAATAAAATAAAAGCAAATTTACTTCAAAAGCATATGAAATATAAAACTACATGGTAGAACAAACTTTTAAATTTTTCAGGCTGATGTTAGCATCAATTTTCAAAATATTGTTCAAATACATTCTCTATTCTTACTTTACAAATACATTTAATAAGCTAAAGATTTCAATAATCCTTAAATTATTCAAATCATAATTGAATTAATTGACTATTGACATGTAAAAATACATATTAAATAAAAGATGAGGAAAAATCGACATGTTTTTTTATATATATATATTCTTCTCCCTTTCTCTTTTAAATTATTCTAATTATTTTATTGCGAAAATTTAGAGATACCATTGTTCCCTTTTAATTGGTCATGTGGTCAAACTTAATTTTTCCGGTTAACTAACGAAACCTTCCAAAGGTCCTTCCACTTTGTAGGATTTAAAGGTTTGGCACCAGTTTTGTTACAAATGAAAGTTAGGATAATAACTGTAACTATTTTGAATTGTGACTGAAATTATCCCTTGAATTAACTAGTATTAATGTTAAACCTACAACTTTTGTAACGAAGTTTGTGTATGAAAGGCAACGATAATTCAACCAATATATAACTAATTGAATCCATACAAATTCTCAACTTTTTTGGAATTTCTTATAGACATTTAACTAGACGATCGAGTTTTCAATCATAAACCGATCTACATTTTCTTTAACTCGATTGCTAGAAAGCAAAGATTATTAAAACTTTACAGTAAAATTCAAACAAAAACATCCCCTTAAGAAAATTTTCATTTTCACGACAAAATTAAACTAATCACTAACACAATTTAACCAGATATCAATGCAAAGGTTGATAATAAAAAAAAAAAATTATCAAGCACTGATACCTCTAAGACCTTATATTTTTGGTCGTAATCACAAAAAGATGTGCTAGTTAATAAAAGTTGAGTGATAAAATACGAAAAAAAAAAAAATTGAAAATGTAAGTGTGAAATAAGTAAAAATTATGAACCTTCATTATAATTAAAAGGTGATGTAATTAACAAACATTATGGTATGGTGTGAATATATTACTGTTTATGAAAGAGAGGATGCAAAAATTATTTGACACAGTTAACCACTAACTTTAACATGAGTAAATGCAAAAAATTTAAATCCCCATCAAATTGGCATCAGAGAATTTTCCAAGAAATCCCATCAAGAACTATAATATTGAAGGAAAGATGTGCTACTTGAATCCCCATAAAATAACTTCTCCAGTTAGTGAATTTTATGTAGATAATCTACTCTTCCCCACAACCAATACAAGAAAATATGTAATAAAAGACTCCTAGGAAGAATACCGAGTAAGCTCAAGAGTAAGCTCAAGAGTGAAGGATATAACACATGACAAAGTGCGATAAGTTGCATTTTCCTGTTCACCTTTTCAAACTAAAGTTGACAATCATCGCAATTTACACCACAAAAGAAGACTTAAGAAGCTTAATAATAAAGGATAGAACACAAGACAAAATGCAGCACTCTGCAATTTCCAGTTTAGCTATTCAAACTCGAGCTTGAGGTTGTGAATTTCCAATTAGTAATAGCAAGTTGTCACTGGCGCTTAGCACATTGAATGAAAATCAAAAGCAACAGAAGCTCAACTTGAGATCAAATCCAAACTCCATTTATCAACATTCCGGCGCTTAGTAGCAAATATCAAACAAAAGTTAGTATCAGTTATCAATATTCTTGAATAGTTCATTCCACTAGCATTCAAGAGGAAAGAAGATAAAAGAACTTTTTTAATTTGTCTGCTAGTAAAATTTGTTTTCTGAGTTTTCCTCCTATCTTTCAATTTGCCACGATCAACACATAATTGAATAAAACATATACCATCAAAAGTTTTTAAGAAACAGATCAAAGTACAAGGAACTTGGAGCAGTCTACTGGTTCACTAAAACTGATATTATGCTAGTTGACAGTCAAGAAAAAACATGGCAATTAGGAAAGAATAATCTTGGTTTCGATCTTCACATGAAACATCAGCTACTTCACAAGAACATAAAAATGTTGAGATTTACAATTATATTTACCTTTCTTAAGAGTTTTATGCCTGCAAATCATTACTGAGTTTTTCTTAAATGCAGCGTATACAATTATGTGCTTCAGATATGTATACTTGAGCTAGATGTTTCAAGGTCACAGGTAAAAAAATGATTTGTATGGTTCATCTTGTCTAAACTATCTAAACCCTACCTTTTAATGGTAACATTTAAGAAGTTCCAAAAGCAAAATCAATTACAATTATAGAAGAATTTTATACCACTGGACTAAAAGTGACGTTTCATATTTTCACATTATGTAGGACTAGAGAAGAAGTAAAACATCTTTTCCTTCACGCAACAGAATATCCTTCAGGTTTTCATGATTCACATCTAAAGGTCAATTTTAATTAGAAAATAAAGCATATTCTTGCAGAGTGCTAAGAAATAGAACGAGAAAATAAATTAGAAGTTAATTCAGTAAATATAATATCACATACCAGTTCCCTAAAACAATAGGAATTTTTTTTTTTTATGGTGCTGCAATTTGGAAAGTATAAATCCTATTTAGATCTTCATGTGAAATAAATATTTCACATGCCTAATATTAGTAAAAATATTAGGCATGAGAATATACAGAAAAATTTAATACCTGTCAAGCAGGCGTTGTAGTGCTTGAAGCAATGGAGCTTAATGGAGTTTTTGCAACTCAATCTTCCTGGCACAATCTTCAACTTTTACATGTGTGGTACAGTTCCATTAAGCCTAGGCTTGCAATGCCTGCAAAAACCTCTGGGACTTTCTCAAGACTTGTGCATTGCTTCAGGTACAAACATGTGAGCTGGGGGAAGTGATGAGCAGAAGCCTCCCAACTACCTAAATCAGTCTTACAATTTGCAAGACTTTGAGAATAGGGAAACTCTCAGCCTTCATCTTCCACAGATTTCCCAATATTGACATCTGCTCCCAATCTAGCCAGGTGTTTGATAGAGTTACTGTTGAAAAAAGGGGCTCCAATCTCCACCAATCCGGGCTCAATATTGTTAGAATCGATCACCACAAGTCCAAACAAATCACAAACCAATCTCTCCCAATCGGTTGCTCTACGGTTGCCCACAAAGGGCTAAGTGTGAAGAATATTGTAGCCTCAAAAGTCAGCCACAAAGGCTAAGGTAGAAGGAGAAAACGGATCACAGTGAAGCACGAAGCAAAAAAGGAACGTCTCTCAATACACGAGCTAACCAAATTCACAAGTAGATTATATGATTGGTTTAGACAATTGCGATATATAACTTCAGTCATTTGGTAGTTGCCAACTGAATAAACAATAATTTAAATTGTTGTTATCGCGGGGTCATTTAACAACAATTTGCCTAACAGTTGACTTATTTAACAATGGTGAAAATTTGTGATCTTCAAGTAGGCGAAATAGTTGTTGACCTTCATAAGGTGGCTGAGCCGGTACCTCATTCATGAGCTTCAAATTTCTAAGATACCTCAAACTTGTGAAGACAATCAAATCCACCCTTTGCCAACAAAAGTAAAACTAACCACAAATGCTGAATTTCTTTATGTTAGAAATAATAGCAATCAATTATGTCATGCAACTTTCTGGTGTTACTACGGAAAAAGTTTGTAGACTCATCAAACAATAACATTCTTTTGGTTTTGTAAGCAGTCAAAGATGTCGGGACATTTGTAATTAGGAATAAACCATTTGTATAGGGAAATGGTTGACATAAGTTTTACCCACTCTCAAATGTATCATTTTAATATAAGATTTTGAAACATGAACCCAAGCACAAAAATTGAATTTTTTGAGACATCAAAATCCAAAAAAATCATTTTAGCATGCCAACGAGTATATGCTTGAAAACCTTCATTGGCATTTATGCTAGAACACCTAAAAATTTCATGTTTCCCACGTTAATATGCTTGAAAATGTCTAGGAGAAGGCGTAACATCTATAAAAGGACTTGACTATTTCTAAAATCCTCATCAATGAGTATAAAAAAAAACAATATGAGTTCCATTGAATCAGAATTTGTGAAACAAGTCAGGGATTTAGTTTACCGGTCCGAAGATGTGATTGACGAATACGTTCACGAGGCCTCTATCCAAACAATGATTCCATTTTGAAAAAAGAACATACTTAAAATATTGAATAGCGAGATCGAGTCTATCAGGATAGAAGTGAAACACATGTATGAGATCAAGTATAATTTTAAGTGCCTACTAGTTGGGAAAGGAAGTGGTGGCAGCAAACACAATGAGAAGGTAAAATTTTAATGTCATTACTTTAGATTCATAGACGGATCCACCTTATTGACTCCATTGGACTTTAGGTCAAAACTATATGATTTTTGCTCATTTTAGACTCTTTTGTGCTTCTTGGTAAGAAAACTAAAGTATTATTTGCTTATGTTACTGTATACCTTAAATTCGAAGTTATTAACGATTTTTATGGATAGAATTTTATTATTTACATTGTACGATTATGTTGTGGATTCGTTTATAAATCTAAAGTAATAGCATTGAAATTTTACATTTTTCATTGTGTTTGATGCCACCACTTCCTTCTACAACTAATAGACTCTCAAAATTATACTTGATCTCATACAAATATTTCACTTCTATCCTGATAACTCGATCTCGCTCTTCAATATTTTAAGCCTATTCTCTTTCCAAAATGGAATCATTGTTTGGATAGAGGCCTCGTGAACGTATTCGTCAATCACATTTTCGGACCGGTAAACTAAATCCCTGACTTGTTTCACAAATTCTGATTCAATAGAACTCATATTGCTTTTTTTTTTTTATACTCGTTGATGAGGCTTTTAGAAGAAATAGTCAAATCCCTTAACAGATGTTCCATCTTCTACTTGACATATTCAAGCATATCAACGTGGAAAATATGAAAACTTTTTAGGCATTCTAGAAAAAATGCCAATGAAGGCTTTGAAGATGAGAAAATAAAAGTAATCATACTTCTCAATGAAGGATCGGATGAACTAAAAGTTGTGTTAGTCGTTGGCATGCCTAATTTTGGTAAGACTACCTAGGCTAAAATGGTCTTTTAGGATTCTGATGTCTTAAAAACATTTAGTTTCGTGCTTGAATTCATATTTCAAAATCTTATACTAAAAAAAACTATTACTCACTATTTTGAAAAATTTTATCGAGGTGACTCGTGAGATGTATAAGATGACGGACAAAAGTTTAGGTAAACAACTTTACCAATGTTCGAAGAATAGAAAGTATTTTATTATTATGGATAA